>MU551713.1:1046507-1059550 GCA_024362625.1 Silurus asotus
GACAATGACCCGAAGCACACAGCCAGGATAACCAAAGAGTGGCTCTGTAAGAAGCATATTAAGGTTCTGGCATGGCCTAGCCAGTCTGCAGACCTAAACCCAATAGAGAATCTTTGGCGGGAGCTCAAACTCCGTGTTTCTCAGCAACAGGCCAGAAACATGACTGATCTAAAAAAAAAAGATCTGTGTGGATGAGTGGGCCAAAATCCCTCCTGCAGTGTGTGCAAACCTGGTAAAAACTACAGGAAACATTTGACCCTTGTAATAGCAAACAAAGGCTACTGTACCAAATATTAACATTGACTTTCTCAGGTGTTCAAATACTTATTTGCAGCCGTATCATACAAATAAATAGTTAAAAAAATCATACATTGTGATTTCTGGATTTTATTTTTTTTTTTTAGATTATGTCTCTCACAGTGGACATGCACCTACGATGAGAATTTCAGACCCCTCCATGATTTCTAAGTGGGAGAACTTGCAAAATAGCAGGGTGTTTGAATACTTATTTTCCTCACTGTATATATATATATATATAATTGTGTGTAATAGCTCGTGATAGCTCAAGAGGGGGCTGTGTTCATTTTATAGGTGGTATAGTTTTCTTTTTTTCCCCTCGGGACTTGCTGTAAACAAGAAAGATATATTACTGCACCTGCTTACAGTGATGCTTTTCTGGTCTGGAAGCACAATAAAAAGTCGGACTGGTTGTTTCACAGAATCCTGCTTCCGTTTCTGTTATTTTCCTAGTGAAAAGTATTTTAGGTGAACTTGCCCCTTTTTGAAAACGCTACAGTAAAAATACAAAAATTGCAAATAAGTATTTCCGATACTTTAGTTACCATACCAGTTACCAGAGGTAGGTAGGTGTGTGTGTGTGTGTGTGTGAGAGAGAGAGAGAGAGAGAGAGAGAGAGGGGATGGGTGATGTTCGTATGTGCACAGTAAAAAATGTGGCTCTTAGTATGTCGACTGGTTGGCAAACCATGGTGTAGATGTTAGCTGCTTCCTCCACCACTTCGTCATCATCACCATCCACTGCCATCATGGCAGTCACAGCATTTTCATGTTTCTCACCAGCGCATGCCTGTAGGTTCAGACATACAGCAAGCATGAGTATATCTCTATAAGTTAAATCTTCATTTTTCTATATATGTAATGTTTTATTGATATGTAGTATGATAATGGTTACTAATGATGGATGGATAATATATATAATTTATTATAATTTATTTATGAATTTATATAATTATTTGCCTTTTTATCTTATTTGCCACATTAACACTATAAACAGTGTCCAAGAATCTGAGGCTGTCTATAATGTTTTAGCACTTTCTAAAGTCTTCTATTCACTGGGTTTAATCAATTTGGTGAAAATAAACAATTTTGTATTTGAAAAATAGTATAATCTTTTAATTTTCAGCAAACTTGACAACTACAAGATAAAGCACAAGAGGCGTGGCTTGGCACTAATCTTCAACAAAATTTGAAAAATCTGAACGTTTACCAGAGCGGAGAGGTACAGATATAGACAGAGACAACCTCACACAAAGGTGCGCACTCACAAACATTCAAAACAGTCATCTAGTCTAGATCTGTAAATTCTGCTATACTGACTAAATATTAGCTTTTGGTGTGGGTGTGTGCGTGTGTATGTATGTGTATGTGTGTGCGTGTGTTTACATAGATCTTTTTAGCCTCCTGTATGTCTCTGTTCACTTTACCCATAACCACTTTCCATTTTCTTTTCAGTTTTCAAGAATTAGGGTTTGAAGTACAATCTTACAATGACAAAGTGGCAGTGGTGCAAGAGAAACTACATGAAGGTATAATCTTGATATGTTTTTTTGAGAATTGATTTGTTTACTATACATTTTGTTACAGAAACATTATTAACCTATTTAACCATAGCTGCTGCAGCCAACCACAAAGATGCGGAATGCTTTGTCTGCATATTCCTATCACATGGGAAAGAAGGGAAAATTAAAGCATTTGATAATCAGATTGAAATTAAGGAAATAACAGATTTATTCAGAGGGGATGAGTGTAAGAGCCTTGTTGGGAAACCCAAGATCTTTATCTTCCAGGTGACTGTGAACAACAACACTGCTCTTCCTTTAGTACATTACAGTATATCAATAAAACATTACATATATAGAAAAATGAAGATTGAACTTATAGAGATATACTCATGCTTGCTGTATGTCTGAACCTACAGGCATGCGCTGGTGAGAAACATGAAAATGCTGTGACTGCCATGATGGCAGTGGATGGTGATGATGACGAAGTGGTGGAGGAAGCAGCTAACATCTACACCATGGTTGGCCAACCAGTCGACATACTAAGAGCCACATTTTTTACTGTGCACATACGAACATCACCCATCCCCTCTCTCTCTCTCTCTCTCTCTCTCTCTCACACACACACACACACACACCTACCTACCTCTGGTAACTGGTATGGTAACTAAAGTATCGGAAATACTTATTTGCAATTTTTGTATTTTTACTGTAGCGTTTTCAAAAAGGGGCAAGTTCACCTAAAATACTTTTCACTAGGAAAATAACAGAAACGGAAGCAGGATTCTGTGAAACAACCAGTCCGACTTTTTATTGTGCTTCCAGACCAGAAAAGCATCACTGTAAGCAGGTGCAGTAATATATCTTTCTTGTTTACGGCAAGTCCCGAGGGAAAAAAAGAAAACTATACTACATAAAATGAACACAGCCCCCTCTTGAGCTATCACACACAATTACACACAATTATATATATATATATACAGTGAGGCAGTGGTGCAAGAGAAACTACGTGAAGGTATATTCTTGATATGTTTTTTTGAGAATTGACTTGTTTACTATACATTTTGTTGCAGAAACATTATTAACCTATTTAACCATAGCTGCTGCAGCCAACCACAAAGATGCGGATTGCTTTGTCTGCATATTCCTATCACATGGGAAAGAAGGAAAAATTAAAGCATTTGATAATCAGATTGAAATTAAGGAAATAACAGATTTATTCAGAGGGGATGAGTGTAAGAGCCTTGTTGGGAAACCCAGGATCTTCATCTTCCAGGTGACTGTGAACAACAACACTGCTCTTCCTTTAGTACATTACAGTATATCAATAAAACATTACATATATAGAAAAATGAAGATTTAACTTATAGAGATATACTCATGCTTGCTGTATGTCTGAACCTACAGGCATGCGCTGGTGAGAAACATGAAAATGCTGTGACTGCCATGATGGCAGTGGATGGTGATGATGACGAAGTGGTGGAGGAAGCAGCTAACATCTACACCATGGTTGGCCAACCAGTCGACATACTAAGAGCCACATTTTTTACTGTGCACATACGAACATCACCCATCCCCTCTCTCTCTCTCTCTCTCTCTCTTTCTCTCTCTCTCTCTCTCTCTCTCACACACACACACACACACACACACACACATAATGAGAGAAATTTACTCATACAGTACTAAGACCACAGGCCAAAAGCACAAGATGAACCACAAGAGGCGTGGCTTGGCACTAATCTTCAACAAAAAAACTTTTGAAAAATCTGAACGTTTATCAGAGCGCAGAGTTACAGATATAGACAGAGATAACCTCACACAATGGTGCGCATTTACAAACATTCAAAACAGTTATCTAGTCTAGATCTTTAAATTCTGCTATACTGACTAAATATTAGCTTTTGGTGTAAGTGTGTGTGTTTACATAGATATTTTTAGCCTCCTGTATGTCTTTGTTCACTTTACCCATAACCACCTTCCATTTTTATTTTCAGATTTCAAGAATTAGGGTTTAAAGTATGTAGAACATTGGGTTAATGTTCTGTTATGTTTAACATGCATTTGTATAAATGGGTATCCGTAGTGATGCCGTCAGTGGTATGCGTAAGCATTGGTGGTGGAATATAAAAAAAAGACACATTGGAAGATTGTAGATAAACAAGGTTCTCAATAAAAGAGTTTCGTTGTGTTAACCTCATGAGTGTGACCGTCATTTAAACATGGTGTTAGAAGCGGACCGAATAATATAAAAAGTACGTTTTGGAGGTTTGAAAAAAAAAAAAAGAAAAAAGAAAGTTTTCATGGGAAATACTTATTTGCAATTTTTGTATTTTCATAAGAACAATGGCAGAAGGCTTCCGAAGACTCGAACCATTAGTTTTTTATGGCAAAATTCCCCGAGAACTGGCGAGTATTTGAGCAAGAATATGATATGCTGCTCATTCGGATAAAGATGCCAGCACAAGTGCATTTATTCTCCTTAATTTGGCCGGTTCAAAACCCATTGAGCAAGAGCGTGCGTTTGTGTATGCACCTGCCACATTTGCGGGAGAAGGAGAACAAAGACGGATCATCGCCGAATCTAGAGAGAACCCGGAATGTCTAAAAAGGAAATTCCGTGAGTTATGTAACCCATAAACAAATGTCACAATGGAACGGCACAAGTTTAATATGAGAAATCAGAAAGCCGGTGAATCTATTAAAGCATAAGTGAATGATTTGAGAAACAAGGCAAATATGTGCAGATTTGGTGATCTGACTGAAGAACTTATAAGAGACAGACTTGTGTGCAGTGTGACTAGTGATAGCATGAAAAACAATCTGCTAATAGACAGTGAGCTAACATTGATCAAAGTGATAGAATTGTGTCAAATTGATGAGCTGACCGATATGCAATTGTAGCAGGGATATGTTGTTACACCAGATTATAATTTTTGTTATTTTTTTAAATTATATTATTTGTTTTTATTACCATCTGTTTTGGGGTAATTTATTTTGAAATCGTTACGGGCTTTTTATTAAATAAGGTATGTACGCCAGCTCACGTCATACGTAGTGAGCGGTTCAATTCGCAGCGCAATTAGAAGTTCGTCCTCTTTCCCGCAATGGCACTGGAGGAGAGAGGTACGATTTCATGAGCCCGGTTTATCTGGTGTTAAACAGTGTTATACGTGTTCATTTCATGGTTAAATGATTACATTTGAGAGTATTCTATGTAATGTTATAATTGACCATTAGTTCAAGTTATTAATGTGGTAAATGTAGTTTATTTGAGTATTGTTAACAAGTGAACAGAGCATTGTGAGATTGCAATGAGGCATGTGCGTTGCACGTGTGAGAGATGTGTTAGCAGCTAAGCGGCTAACATCTCATAAGTACTGGTTACGTGTATTTTCGGGGCACACTAACGATAAATCCTAGTCTGTTGATATCTATTATACTCTGCATTTATTGTGAGTTCTGTTGGTAATTACCTGGTGTATTTATTATATTTTGTGGTTAACAGGCAGACTAAAGGAGAACTGCGGATAACAGTGCCTGTCTGGTTATATGTTTTGCTACACAGGTATGTCAATTGGTATCTATGAGACAATAATACTGTTGTATATTTCTATTTCTATTTGGCATTTTACTATGAGCAGTCGTGCTGTGCTCACTGCTCTGACACACTCTGCATTCTCGAATCTTATTGCCCGTTCGTTTAGGCCAGGGGCCCCGCGCAGACTGAGTATTGCACACCAACGTTTTTTCAAGCAAAGACAGAACTTTATCCAATGCGTTCTCACCAGTTACACCCACACCCTGTTCAGACACGAGACAGAGACATCAACGTCCGGCTCTAAGACAACCGTGGTGAATTGTTTGACAGTGTGATTTGTCAACTTCCGTTCTCTTAACAACTCATCAAGCTGCTCTTGCACTTCAGATGCGTTCCATGACTGTACAGGCTTACTCTTGAAAACAAAAGCTAAGTCTTTGTCAGGGCAGTTACGAATGAACATAACCGCTACCTCTTTGCTTCTGTTATCCAGAGTTCTGCCTTCCCATTTTAAACTTTGCTCAGCTACATCTGCTGCCTTGTTAAGGCTTATCCAAAAGTCCCAAGCACTCTCATTGGGATGTGGTTTTACAGAATAGAAGTCAGCCAATGGAATACCAGAACTGCTCTGGTCCCCGAAGTGCTGCTTCAAAACAGAAAATACAGAGTCAACAGTGGCAGTTGTTGAACCATTACGCAGCCATACTCTCATTACATCTCTGGCCCGCCCCATAACTCTGTTTATTATCTCATTAACAAGTTCAGAATCTGTCACATCAAGTTTGTTCAAATACACCCTCATCATGTCTTCCCGTTCCATGACTGAGTATCTGTCCAAACTATCTCCTCTAAAGTGTGGTGGTGTGGACACCTCAGCTTTCAGGATCAAGTTCATTTTTGACGCATCAATGACCGTAGTATTTGATGGGTCAATCACCTGCGAACTGACACCCTCATGAAATGTCCTAGCAGATGGATAATTAGAAAATTCAGGCATCATCATACTTTTTCTAATTGATTGCCCAATCTCAATGCCAATTTGTTTTATGAGGTTACTCATTTGTCCAGACATTTCTGACTCATTAGGGCAGAACTCATAGTTACTGGCTGCAGCCTGGACTGGACTACCACACATTTTAACTCTCTCACTGGCAGAAACATCGACTGTCCTACCCCATCCTGTACTACAGTACTCAGGATCTTCAAATGGCCTTGTTTTGTTAGGCGTATTTACAAGACTGCCCCGCCCTCTACCAGCTGTAAATGTATTGTCCCACCCCAAATCACTTCGTTTGTCCGCCATTCTGCTCAGGTATCAGAATACTCTCAAAACACAAAAATATTAACAAAACTTAATATTTAAAGAAACCTTTTGACTCGCAATGGAATAATAAAAAAAAAAAGAAAAATTATGAATAAGGGAAGAAAAAAATAATAATTGTCCTTTAACCCCCTATAAGACGCAGTCCACTTTATTCTTTTTATTTTTCCTAGTCCTCCAAAAAAAAAAATCAACTGATGAAGTGAGGTACCTTCAACACACAGTACTGTTGAAACAGTTAGATGGTGACTCTCCTCGACGATCCGGCCCGCTGCTCACTCGATCTAGCTCGGTCACCACTCACCGGTCTATAATTTATCTGACTGCACCTTTAACCTTTAATATCTCCAGCACCCCATTAGCAGTCACACTCCACGTCAACAAACCCGGCGGTCAACAGCGATCAACCAGTCGACGGGTCACGGCACCAGTTTTGTAGCGGCTGTTCCTCTGCGTTGTGTTAATTTTTGATGGTAAATAAATAAGGATTTTCCACACAAAAGCTGGTTTAGCGGGAAGATTTATTTCCTGTGCCTCTCTCCTCTCTCTCCTCTGTGTAGCAAAACATATAACCAGACAGGCACTGTTATCCGCAATTCTCATTTAGTCTGCCTCTCTCCTCTTGTGCCATTGCGGGAAAGAGGACGAACTTCTAATTGCGCTCCGAATTGAACCGCTCACTATGTATGACGTGAGCTGGCGTACATACCTTATTTAATAAAAGCCCGTAATGATTTCAAAATAAAATACCCCAAAACAGATGGTAATAAAAACAAATAATATAATAAAAAAAATAACAAAAATTATAATCTGGTGTAACAACATATCCCTGCTACACAATCTCTCAGTGCCCAAGCAAAGCAATACTAATGTGGATAATGTGCACCATAGAACCAAAACACAAGGAACCAAACACAAATTTAACTCCAACAGCAGAACCTCTCAAATGATACTAAACTGCAGCAGTTGTGGAGGAAAACACGAAGCAAAAAAAGAAAAATGTTTAGCCTATGGTCAGCAGTGCCATAAGTGTAATAAATGGAACCATTTTAAAAAGTGCTGCAAGACAACATCAAAGTCAAATAGACAAAGAAAAGCAGTAAATTAGCTGAAACCAAAGGAAGATTCCACAGATAGTACAGACGAGTTCTTCTATGTGGATGTTGTGTCAATAAAAAAGGCTGCTGTACAAACAGTGGAAATAGGAAGTCCAAAATCTGAACTGTTCTGTACAATACACATCAATGGACTCTCAGTGGATTTCAAAGTTGACACAGGAGCCAAATGTAACGTCATCTCTGAATCGTTATTCACAAAGATTAAAAAAATAGAAACATTATGATCATCAATGAACACCAAGCTTTTAGCCTATGGTGGTGAGGAAATTCCCACAGCAGGCCTCACCACGTTTACTTGCCAATTATCAGGACCGATATACAACCTATTGTTCTATGTGGTGCAGAGAAATGTGCAACCATTGATAGGTCTACCAGACTGTCTAAAAATGAAGCTGGTATTATTTAACAAAGAAATTCATCATGTGTTAGGGGAGGAAAACTCAAATTTTTCAAAACATATTTATTTTGAATTTGCACACTTTTTCAAGGATGAGATTGGCAAGCTTCCAATAACATACTCAATGAAACTAGACCCAGCTGTGGATCCAGTGATAAGACCAGCATGGAAAATCCCAGTAGCTATGCCAAGTAAATATAAATCTGATTTGCAAAGAATGGTCAATATGGGTGTCCTTATTCCAGTCTCAGAACCTACTGAATGGGTGTCTTCAATGGTGGCGACCCACAAAAAGCTTTAACAAGGCACTCTTACGTCCACACCAACCCATGCGCACTGTGGAAGAAGTTGCTGCTCAAATGCCAATTTTTTTCTTTTCTAGATGCAAAGAGTTCTTTTTGCCAAGTTTCTCTTGATTAAAAATCATCAATGCTGACAACATTGAATTCCCCGTTTGGAAGATTTCGATTTCAGCATGCCGTTTGGAATAAGTACCGCAAGTGAGGTTTTCCAAAGAGCCATGGAACAAATTTTTGCAGGTTATCCATGTGCTACTATAGTTGATGATATTCTTGTGGAAGAACATGATGATAA
Organism: Silurus asotus; assembly: GCA_024362625.1. NCBI lineage: Eukaryota > Metazoa > Chordata > Actinopteri > Siluriformes > Siluridae > Silurus > Silurus asotus. Next base: position 1,055,274 of record MU551713.1, read on the forward strand.
TCTCCAGAAAGTTCTGGATTGTGCATGAAAAGTCAACCTTAGACTAAATCCTCTCAAATGCAAATTTCGGCTGTCAGAGTTATGCTACATAGGCCATGTGTTCAGGCGTGAAGGACTAAAGCCAGATCCCTCTAAGATTAAAGCAGTCACACAAATGGAGGCCCCGGAAAATATTAAAGCCCTACAACGGTTTTAATGGATGGTCAATAATCTTGGAAAGTTTATTCCAAATTTCAGCGACCTTTCAACACCCTTGCGAGAGCTGACTTGTAAAGATATCGAATGGTGTTGGCTCAAACAGCAACAAGATGCATTTGACAAGTTAAAGAAGTGCATTACAAACCCACCAACATTAAGGTATTATGATGTTCAGAAGACGGTGACACTGACATGTGACGCTTCACAGTTTGGACTTGGTGCAGCCTGTCTCCAACAAAATGCTCCTATAGCATATGCATCACGCACTCTGACGCAAACCGAGACACGATATGCTCAAATTGAAAAAGCTCCTCGCGGTAATCTTTGCATGTGCAAAATTACATGACTACATTTATGAGAAAACAGTCCACATTGAGACAGACCATCAGCCATTAGTGACGATACTCAACAAACCACTGCACATGGCACCAGCACGATTACAGTGTATCATGTTGAGGCTCCAAAAGTATGATTTTGTGATAAGCTACAAGAAAGGAAACACATGTTACTCTCTCATGTGTCCCCATAAAGACCACAGAAGCACCAGATAGTTAGAAGGCTGATTTTGAGGTGATGTCAGTGGAACATCTTTCATCATCAAGGATAGATCAGTTGAAAAAACATACATCTGCTGACATTCTAACAGCTTTGTAGAACAGTACACCAGGGATGGCCAGACCGACAGTCAAAGCTTTCACTTGAACTTCGTCACTACTATCCATACAGAGATGAACTTACTATAAGGGATGGGATTGTGATGAATGGTCTGAAAGTTGTGATTCCCAGGTCACTTTAAAAAGAATATATAACCATTTTGAACAGAGGGCATCCTGGAGCAGAATCAACAAAACGAAGAGCAAAAGGGCGTAGCATTTTGGCCTTCAATGAACAAGGACATTGAGGAAGAATGCAGTTCATGCACTATCTGCAATGGCATGAGACGACACCAACAAAAAGAACCACTGAAACTGCATGATACTCCAGATCTCCCATGGCCAACTGTAGCAACCGATCTATTTGAATGAAATAGCCAAAACAATCTCGTTCTGGTGGACTCGTATTCGGGTTGGTTTGAGATAGATCTGCTGCATAATCTGACATCAACTGCCGTTATTACAAAATTAAAGAGACACTTTTCAGTACATGGCAGTCCCCATAAGGTAATCTCAGACAATGGAACGCAATTTACCAGCCAGCAGTTCAAACAATTTGCAGACACTTGGGATTTCATACATGTAACAAGCAGTCCAGAATAGGGTAAGGGTTGCAGAACGAGCAGTATGCAGTGCAAAAAGAGTTGAAACAGACGTCTTTCTTGATCTACTTAATCTGAGAAACACGCCTCGTGATGGAATTCTGGGATCACCCGCGCAAAGACTTTTGTCAAGGCAAACACGGACCACACTCTCAATTGACACAGAGCTACTGGTCCCTTCTACCAAAAGTCATATCACTGTCAGAAAACAGCTCACACACAAGCGCTAGCAGCAAAAGCTTTACTATGACAGAACCAGCAAGCCTTTTCGTCCCCTGATGACAGGTGAAGTGGTCAGGCAAATTAGGGACTGTCAAGGGTATCTGCAAAGAACCAAGGTCATACATGGTGGAATCAGAGGGGAAGAGTTACAGAAGGAATCGCAGACATATCTTGCCTGTTAAAGAAACCTTACCACCACAATACGATTTCAATCCAAGACAAGATTCAAGTTCTTTGTCAAACCATACAGGTGCACAGGTGACATCTTATGACTCTAAAGTAACACCAGACACTGTTGCACCTAACCAGGAGGCAGAAAAAAACATTGTATGTAACACGGTCAGGCAGAGTTTCAAGACCTAACCCAAAATATATATAGTTAGCTGTTTGTAAAAAAAAAAAAAAAAAAAAAAACAGATCCAAATAGACTGTTACTTAATTTAGAGTGAAATGTTTAATGTTTTATCCCTAAAATGTGACAGTTTAATTATTTGTTATTATATGCTTTGAATTTCAGATTCAAGTTTGTGAATTTTTGATAGTGTAAGCTGATGATGAATTTATGTTACAACTAAAGAGAAAACTAAAGAAGCGGGATGTATAACATTAGGTTAATGTTCTGTTATGTTTAACATGCATTTGTATAAATGGGTATCCGTAGTGATGACGTCAGACGTATGCGTAAGCATTGGTGGTGGAATAGAAAAAAAGGCACATTGGAAGATTGTGGATAAACAAGGTTCTCAATAAAAGAGTTTCGTTGTGTTAACCTCACGAGTGTGACCATCATTCAAACAAAGTACAATCTTACAATGACAAAAAAGTGGCAGTGGTGCAAGAGAAACTACGTGAAGGTATAATTAAGAGACTTGAATATGTTTTTTTGAGAATTGACTTGTTTACTATACATTTTGTTGCAGAAACATTATTAACCTATTTAACCATAGCTGCTGCAGCCAACCACAAATATGTGAATTGCTTTGTCTGCATATTCCTATCTTCTGGGAAAAAAAGGGAAAATTGAAGCATTTGATAATCAGATTGAAATTAAGGAAATAACAGATTTATTCAGAGGGGATGAATGTAAGAGCCTTGTTGGAAAGCCCAAGATCTTCATCTTCCAGGTGACTGTGAACAATAACACTGCTCTCCCTTTAGTACATTACAGTATATCAATAAAACATTACATATATAGAAGAATTAAGATTTAACTTATAGAGATATACTCATGCTTGCTGTATGTCTGAACCTACAGGCATGCGCTGGTGAGAATCATGAAAATGCTGTGGCCGGCATGATTGCAGTAGATAGTGATGATGACGGAGTGGTGGAGGAAGAAGCTAACATCTACAGAGATGCTTCAGAAAACAGAGAGAGCAATAGAAGCAGAGAAACAACAAATCCTGAAAGAAAATGAAGCACAGAGACAAAAGGAGATAGAAGATTTGAGGAAAAAGTTTAAAGGAGAAACATTTGAGATAGAAAAGAAGAAGAAAGCTCAGCAGCATGAAGAGGATGCGAGAATGAAGGCAGAAGAAGGTTTTTATTATTATTTTGCAAAGGTGCATACAATTTTTCAGTTTTGCTTTGATTTTATATTGCGGTGGAATAACACCAGTTCCTTTTCCAGAGTATATCTTTTGAATGATTTTCAGAGGGACTACAAACTACCGGTAAAATAGTGAATCCCTTCTGTATTATTAATGTGCCCAGAATCACATCATTACATAAGCACTGTTTTCTTTTTCTGTATTTAAAGAAATTAGAAACTGATATGAGTGTAGTAATCAGAGGAATATATTAATTAATATTCAACATCATGGAAAGATGCAATAATTTTGTTATGAATTATTATTACTTACTCATGCAGTTTATGTGCACGTAATACTGAATAGCAATCTTCTCTTAGGTTAGTTTGGTTTATATTTGAACTATTTCTAATTATCTTTTTGAACTGCATTTTTGACATTTACACTGCATAAATGGCAGACAACCTTAACAAGAACAACATGCCGATACTGCATACTTTACAAAACACACAAAAATACTAAAGCAATATGTAACTCCAGGGTGGGGGTAAGAATGGTTTTATCATCGGTACAATTCAACAAGGCAAAAATCGTATTCAAATGTATTATTAACATTAGCTATAAACTATTATTCAACTATTCATTGTGTTTTAGTAGGCCAACAATAATGTCATTCCTTTCACCAGATGTTTTTTTAAGAGTATACTGTAGGATAACAATAAGCTTGGATTTTTAAGCATCAAACAGAATAATAAAAATAAAAGGATTAAGTTTAAAACCTGGTACCTTAATGCATATTTCATTTAGAAAATGTATACAGGAATACCTTGTTGGTTTACTGCTGAAATGGACAAATTTGAACATGCATTTCCACCTGCCTGCGTCTTTAATGGTCATTGTCCTTTAAGGTTTCTCAAGGTCTCAAGTCTCTTTTATTTATGTTTTTGTTTCCTATGGTCTGGTGAATCTCTCTTTCTCTTTCTCTCTCTCTCTTTTTGAAATGTATGTATTATTTTTTTTTTTGCTACTCCACACTTTATGTAACATGCCATATATATATATATATATATATA
>MU551713.1:1061140-1080005 GCA_024362625.1 Silurus asotus
TATATATATATATATATATATATATATATATATAATAGGCTCCTCTCATGAAACTTGGCACAAATGTTTAGAAAGGGCCTACAAGAGCATGGGACACACTTTCAGAACTGTTAGCACATCAATGTGTAATGCTTAAAAAGGGTGATGTACAGAACAGCATAAACAGGATAAATTATACTGGCTGGAAATTTTGGAAAAAGGTGGATCAGGATTGTGGGAAACATATAATAGGAAACTCTGGTTAAAGCACATGTGGGACACCTGGCCACCCCTATACACATCATACGCCCTCAATTCACTTTGGCCAGTCAATCACTTGTCATGTAAAATTCCAGTAGAACTGGTTATGGTGTGAAACTCACAGAACCAGAACTAACAATTAAAAGTTGTGTCATGATAAACTCAGTAGATAGAGCAGACTTCAGTACAGAAGACACCTTACACAAGTGCTCAGAAGATCTAAGACATTCTTAAAAACAAGAACCAAGATTTTGTTTTCTTTATATTCAAGATTTTGGGGATACAACTTTTATTAAGTGCTTATGTTATCATTAAAATGAAGGAGATAGAGCAGGTTATACAGATGTTAACTATGCAATGGATCAGATTCATTTAAAACAGTCGTAAGTGCCACAGTACTCCATCCATGCTCAGCACTATTGGTAGGGAAAAACAGCACAACATACACATATTCACTGCTCAAGGTGTATGCCTAAAGATGTCAGGCCAACAATATCAGATAGTCAACAAAATATATAAATTCACATTTAGATATTACTTTGATATGTATGGTTCTGTTATTTAGTGTTAGCTCTCTTTCTCCCCTGCAACCATGTTGTCTTGTCTGAAATGTTTCTTAATGTTGTGTGCAGGTGAGGGCTGGACCATCCAAACCTTACCCTAAAAACCTTAAAAATAGCATTTGGAGAAAAGAACTGGAGTGTTAAAACTAAAGGCCTGATTTGGTAAAACTAGAATTAATTCAAACCAAGGTATGATGAAGTAAGACATGTGTAAACAAAACAAACGATGATTTGCAGACAGAGCAAAATCAGAAAATGCTTACAAAAAATGGAGTGAAATCTGCTGGGAATGTTTTGTGCAGGTGATTTTTTAAGAAAAGGTGCGATCAGAGAATATTTTTCTTACATGTAAATTAGAATTGTATAGTGGTAAACAATGCGCCATGAAAAGGGATGAATTTACCAAGAAAAATTATGAATTTACCAGAATGTGCATAAGCAAATAGGCAGAGTATTATTGGTGAATGTCAGGGGTGGCCAACCAGTCAAGATACCAAGAGTCACATTTTTGACTGTGTTACCGCAAAGAGCCACATCATACACATGGGCACATACGAAGATCACCCATACCTTCCTCTCACACACACAAACACACACACACACACACACACACACACACACACACACACACACACACACACACACACACACACACCCCACACACACACACACACACACACACACACACACACACCTACCTCTGCTCAGCCAGATTTATTGTAAATGTCACACACAAACATGATAATGACAGAAATTGACTCCTACAGTACTAAGACCACAGGCCAGTCAGTTTCAACAATGAACATGGTGTGTGCACTGTCTCACACACACAAACTCTCAGTTTAACCAAGTCCACAAACAAAAATATAATAATTTACAATAGCGTTTGTGTAGTTCAGTCCCTTTTGGAAATTCCTGGTTAATGTTAGCATGGAGTGAGCTGAAGTGGTGCTGAAGATTTGAAACTTTGAAATGCGCTAATGGCGCATGACATAAGACAGGATGACGTCATTACATTCAACAAAAAAATTAAAAACTTTCCCACTCTGTTAAAACTATCCTGTGTTCATCTTCATATTTTCGTTTTGCTTTGCATTTTTTCCTGCCATTTTGAGCTCGAACTTGACACAAATTTTTTTACTTAAAATTTAATTAAACAATTTTTTTTTTGGGGGGGGCCAAAACCTTTTGGCTCAGGGGCCATATTGACGTCAAAAAAATTGTCATACGGGCCAGCGTGAATTTTACATGCCACCGATGGGGGAGGGGATGTTGCTTTTTTTGTATTTCCTTTTATTTTGCTTTGTTTTACTATCCTTTCTGCTGCTAGGTAGATCTGATAACTGCCTGACCTGGATAAATGTAGGTTAAAAAAATAAATTTAATGCAAATATTTTATGAAATTTGACTCAAACTCAAACCTTTATTCAACAGAATTAACAAATAACATGTTTGCATTAATGCGAAGGGTCAAGTCAAGTTTATTTCTAAAGCGCTTTTCACAACAGACATTGTCTCAAAGCAGCTTTACAGAAATTAACATCAAGGTGAATGGTGTGCATTTACCCCTGATGAGCAGCGGTGGCGACTGTGGCAAGGAAAAACTCCATTAGATGTAATGAGGAAGAAACCTTGAGAGGAACCAGACTCAGAAGGGAAACCCATCCTCATTTGGGTGACATCAAGAGTTTGATCATAAATCTTTTAACAATACAGAACACTGGAGAGGGGTGATACTGAGAACTCGACTGCAGTAAACTATGCAGGTCTGGCTCAAAAACGGTGGTTTTAATGTGTAAAATGTCACGTAGGTGGGAGTCGCTTAGTCTTGTTCTCACACGGTTCGTATTCATGTTCATAACTGAGAATGTCTTCTCGCACAAGTATGTCGAGCAAAAACAAGCTCAACATTTTCTTAACAAATGTTTGAATCTCTTGGAACCTGTCTTTATCCAGCTGCTGGTAAAAGTGGACAAGAGGGAGTTGTTGGTGCCGGCTGTGTCACTCCGTGTCACACTGCAGCTCAATGAGCTCCAACTGCAGCTGGGCTGGAACGTCACTGGGATCCACGGAAAAAGGAAAAACCTGTTGAATAGTTGCAAAATTCCTCAAACACTGTTAAAACTCCTCAGCCAGAGATGAGATGTTTGCGGCATACCTCCTCATTTGCGCATTGATATTTTGCGCTGGAAAACGGGTCATTATTTCTTGCAGAAATTGGAAATGTGTGGTATTGTGCTGCGTTTGTGACAGGTGGCTTTAGAAAAGTAGCAGCTTGGTCCGAAAGGCTTTGATATGTGAATACAGTTGGCTTATCACTGCATTTGCCCCTGAAAGCTCGTGTTCAGGGCGTTCAGATTTCGGGTTATGTTGACTAAAAATCCAAAATCAGCCAGCCAAACAGTATCGGTTAGTTCTGGCCAAGAATTGTCCAATTTCCTCTTTAAGAGAGTAGAAACAATGCAGTGCAGACCCCTGACCGAGCCATCTTAGATCAGTGTGATACACAACATCTCCACATTCAGCATGAATGTCCAGTAAAAATTGTTGAAACTGGCGGTGGCACACGGTTTTGGAGCGAATATAATTAATAGCCTTTATCACCGGTTTTATAGCGTGATCATATTTCAGATGTTTGCCACATAGAACTTGTTGGTAAATAATACAATGGACTTTTATAGCTTTACCTCCTTCTTCGCTGACTTTGTTACGCACCAGAGTTGAAAATCCACTGTGCTCACCAACCATGGCAGGTGCGCCATCCATAATAATCCCCGTGATTTTATTTCACTGTAGTTTTATGTCATCTACAGCAAAACAAACAGAATCAAATAAATCCGTAACTCTTGTTTGGTCCTTAAGGCTCTGGAGGTCAAGTAGCTCTTCACTCACATTCATTTCACTGTGCACCCCTTTCAAAATAATCAGTAACTGAGCGGTGTCGGATGCATCCGTGCTTTTGTTGCAGACTAACGAAAAAACTTCAAACTCCACTCCTTTTGCTTCCAACTGTCTCTTAATATCAGATTAAACTTCTTCAATCCTCCGTGACATAGGGCTGGGCGATATGGCCTAAAAAAAAATCCCAGATTTTTTCACAAAAAATCCGATTTGCGATTTAAATCGATTTAATCCCCCAGCTTAAAATCAACCTGCATACGACAAAAAAAATGTTCCAAAAAAAGTTTTAACTTTATTAAATGGGTTAAAGTGCAATCAAAAACAACAAGCCATTGTAAATTGTGAAAATAGAACGTAACATACCATAAAATGAGCAAACTACAAAGAAAAATCTTTTATGAGTGTTTAAATGTGGGACATGATTGAAAATGCACCTGAGGTTTTGAGTGATTGTGCCTTTACTTTTCTCCAAAACTCCACAGTAAAATGAGTTGAAATTTGAAATAAGAATATAATAGACAGGGAGATTCTAAGTAAGAATTGTTTGAAAGATTGAGCAAACCTCAAAATAAATTTCTGAGTGTTTAAATATGGTGATTCAAATGCTCAAATTTTTGTTTCTTAACGGTAAAGCCGTACTGAAGCGTCTTTACATGTATTTTGACCGCTCCCACCACCATACCGTAAGTGTACGATCAGACACGCAACACTAAATGAAGTGCAGCTGTGTAACCGTGTTTTTTCAAGATGCGGCTGGCTTAACCGCAGTCATGTGCTGCCGCTGTCTTGTTCATTTCATAGGGCACTACATCTCTTCCACTCGACAGCATGCCTCTGTTGGAGGTGCTGCAGTAAATTAGTGGTACTGCTACCTTTGCTTGCTCGCTGCCATGTTGTTTGTGTATCTCTATTGTAAATGCACGGGGGGAGGGCTAAGTTCGTTCGAAACTATAGAAGCCCAGAGGGGAGCGTCGGCGGACATTAAAGAGAAACACGATTTTTATTAAAACATATCGATGTAAACTACACATTCGAGTTAATCGATAAAATCGATTTATCGCCCAGCCCTACCGTGACACAGTGCTACTAGCCAGGCAAACTTTGGCAAACTGTTGCTTTTCCTCAAGACAAATGTTCTCTACCATTTTCATCACACAGTCTTTAATAATCTCACCCTCAGTAAAAGGTTTGCAGTGCTTGGCAATCAGCGTTCCCACCTCATAGCTTGCCTTTGTGGTATTTTCATTCGTTATACCAGCTTCAAGTTGCTTCAATTTTTCACCGCGTTTGTTCCCAGCAGAGGTGGGAAGTAACGAAGTACAAACACTTCATTACTGTACTTACAGTGAGGAAAATAAGTATTTTAACATCCTGCTATTTTGCAAGTTCTCCCACTTAGAAATCATGGAGGGGTCTGAAATTGTCATCGTAGGTGCATGTCCACTGTGAGAGACATAATCTAAAAAAAATATCCAGAAATCAGAATATATGATTTTTAAACTATTTGTATGATACAGCTGCAAATAAGTATTTGAACACCTGTCTATCAGCTAGAATTCTGACCCTCAAAGACCTGTTAGTTTGCCTTTAAAATGTCCACCTCCACTACATTTATTATCCTAAATTAGATGCACCTGTTTGAGGTCGTTAGGTGCATAAAGACACCTGTCCACCCCATACAATCAGTAAGAATCCAACTACTAACATGACCAAGACCAAAGAGCTGTCCAAAGACACTAGAGACAAAATTGTACACCTCCACAAGGCTGGAAAGGGCTACTGGGAAATTGCCAAGCAGCTTGGTGAAAAAAGGTCCACTGTTGGAGCAATAATTAGAAAATAGAAGAAGCTAAACATGACTGTCAATCTCCCTGGGACTGGGGCTCTATGCAAGATCTCACCTTGTGGGGTCTCAATGATCCTAAGAAAGGTGAGAAATCAGCCCAGAACTACACGGGAGAAGCTGGTCAATGACCTGAAAGGAGCTGGGACCACCGGTTCCAAGGTTACTGTTGGTAATAGACGTCATGGTTTGAAATCATGCATGGCACGGAAGGTTCCCCTGCTTAAACCAGCACATGTCCAGGCACGTCTTAAGTTTGCCAATGACCAATGATGTAAGGTCCAGTGTGACAATAAAACAGGTAGAAATAATAACTACTTTTTACTTAAGTACATGTCTGAGCCAAGACTTCTTTACATTTACTTGAGTAAAAAAAGTATAATCAGTATTTCAACTTTTACCCAAGTATATTAAAACATGAGTATCTGTACTTCTACTTAAGTAAAGGATGTGTGTACTTTTGCCACCTCTGGTTCCCAGTTAGCTTGTTGTAATTAGCATGTTTCATCTGGAAGTGCCTCTTTATATTGCACTGCTTGAACACAGCCACAGTCTCTTGGCAAATTAGGCAGACACAATTGTTTCGTAACCCAGTAAAAAAAAATTCAGATTTTCACTTGTCCTGAAAACGGCGGCACTCGCTGTCAACTTTCTTACTTCTAGTTGCCATTTTAAAAATGGGCAAAAAACAGATCAGGCACAAAACAGGGTCGCGAGAGTTCGGCCACAAGTTTACTGCCATCTTGTTGTGAAATATAAAAAATAACTTTTTTTTTACGCGTGTATAGAGTGTTTTCACACCTAGTTCATTTGAACCCTCTAAACACTCTCGGAGCGGTTCAGTGTGTATATGTGTATAAACCAAGTGATCTCAGACCCCTTACAAGGACCCAGAAGCGAACCGTACTCAGACCACCTCCAGAGGTGGTCTGAGTACGGTTCGTTTGTGGGTCCGTTTGTGGTTCGATTTGTTTGTGACATGTGAAAGCAATGAAGTCCCGGTCCGCTTTGCGTTTCGTTTGCCAAATGTCCCTGGAGGCTTGCCATACCTGCAGCCGTGTTCCGTCACTGCTGAAACACAAAACTTTTTGTAACTTCTGTTCATTAGGGGTGTATTACTTTTCTATACTAACCGTTTAGATGACAGCTGAAACGTCACAATTAGTCCTGTCGCAAGCATCAGCAGTTGTTGATAGTGTTGGGGAAAAAAGTTTCTTTTTAGCTGCTATCCTTTTCCTCTTAATTTTTTCCAGATGCTTTCCTTTAGTTATGATTTGTCTCACACTTTCTCTTCTTGTCTTCTGCTTAATGTACCACAGCCATGTGATGACAACATGTAAAGAGGCCATTTTGAATACCCAAAAATCATTGCTGCACAGAATTCTGGGTTCTGAGTTCTTATGAGGTTAAGGTGTGAACACGAAAGGGTCTGAGATCACTTCAATACTAAAGAGGACCAAAAAGAGAACTGGGTTTTCTTTTGAGTCTTTTATACTGTGAACCAAACTGGGTTTGGTTCTTTTAAAACGAACTATATGTAAAATAACACCCTTATACTGTGGACAACAGTACTGGCGGGCCATATATTATTGATTTTATGACAAAGGCTTCGGGCCAGTGGAAATATGAATGCAGGCCACATTTGGCCCGGGGGCTGGACTTTGGGCATTTTCGTCAAATGCGCATGTGCATGAGACGAAAATACCGCAAAGTTTTCCAGTAGGGGAAAGTTCATTTAGGTCTTAAAAATACAGTATTGAACTTAAGCGAAGTGAACACACACATAAAAAACCCCCACAAACTTTGGTATGAACGTACGAGCCGCATGAAACCAGGCCAAGAGCCGCATGTGGCTCGAGAGCCCCGGGTTGGCCACCCCTGTTGATAGTTAGAACTAGCACAAATTAGAATACACTATACAAATACACAGTAATATTTACAATTATTGATAATGTTTGTTAGAAAATATTAAATGTCATGTCTTATTAGTTTTGTTTTCAATGTATTTGGATTTTTTTTGTACCAAGGCAATATAGCATTGACTTACAGTTTAAAATCCATTTAAATCAATTTAAAACCAAAGCATTTTTCAGACTTAATAACTTTCTGGTAAAAGGTTTAATTCGACTCACCTGCCTCAGTTTTCATTGCATTCAAATTAATGGGAAGATAAAATGCTTCTCGGTGCTGTAGTGTTTTGTTGTGAAGTTGTATGGGGTATTTATTTGAGGTTACAAAAGCAGCTAGTGTTAATATACTCAGTTCCCTTTCAGGAACTCGAGCTGCATCCAAACGCTTTGGGAACGCCCCACGTTGTCCATGCTCTGAATCATGTGTAAAATCCGGCCAATAGGCCAGTCATGATGTCATCAGCGGGCACTCACAACACCCATTACTAAAATTTAGTTACAAATGCTTCCAATGTTAGTAAATAACCTGATAATGACTGTTAATAAGAAATTTGTACACCAACAAACATGTTTAATAGCAGTGGCAGGAAGTTTGTGTTGATTAGTTTGTTAAAAAGGCGGGTGGGATTTATGGATCAGATTTACGATACAATTTCTTTATATGATATAAAGTTGTCGGGTTTTTTTATTTTATAGCTGTGTAGTCAACTAACACTAATGAGTACACAATTTATAAAAAATATATTAATTTTTAATTTTCTTAAAATATAAAAAGGCAATACATAGGAAATTTTAGAAAATAATTATTGCAGACACAAAGCCTTTATGATCTGCTTATTCTTATCTGTATCATCTAATAAGAAGATATTTTAGATATATGCCTAAAATTGCCTGGATAAATTGCCTGTTTTGTTCATTTAAAAATTCATTTTTAAAACTAGATTTTAAAACCAAACCAGAAATCCTGTGTAGAAAGGCCATATGGCACACCTCAACTATGTCCATACTGAAAGTTATTCTTACTTAATTAATGTTATCTTTAATTCGAGTTTGGCTGTACAAACAGGTTAATTTCTTTCGTGAATTATAAGAAGGGCTGAGTCTCAAAAATCCACCCCAAAATAAACATGCACAGCATAGATCAGCGGTCCCCAACATTTTTCACGCCACGGATCGGTTTAATATCAGACAATATTTTCACAGACCGGCCTTTCAAGTGTGGCGGATAAATACAACAAAATAAAATGATACACCCGGCAAAAAAAAATCTTATTTTTTCTAAATATAATAATAAACGTCACGACTTGCCTATTAGCCGCCCTTAGTCACAATCCAAAGGCCGTGGTTCTTTTACTTATGTTTATTACATGTAATGGACATCAACACCAACATCGACAGTGACATCAACACCAACATCAACACCATAGAACTAAATAAAAGGATAAATATACACAAATATATTCAGTTACAAAGAAGAACACAACTTAAAATTTATATATAAAACAGAAAATAAACCTACATACCACTTTGCCTGCTTGTGGACTAAGAGTGGTCACTTAGGTGTTTTCTTGCACAAACTTATATTTCTGTGAAAACATATTATTTTACAACAATCATTGCAGCTTTCAACAATCATTTTAACTTTCCTTGCATGTGGTGAACCAGGAAGTGACATTTACCACCAAGTATGATAGGAATACGTAATAATATAACCCAAAACTTGTATTATGCTTTAAATCTTGCAAAATAAAAAAACATATTTAGTGTACCAGTCAAATATACATATTATGAAAATTGTTGAAATATAAAAAGAAGTTAAACTAAGAAAATATAACCGAGATAAATACAAATTGAAATGTGAAGGCGCCACCTTGTGGACATGACATAGCATAAACGGAATTCTTAATGACTGCAGATACACTTCCAAATAATCACATCAAGGGTTTTTTATTGGTGCACATGGAAAACAGAAAGACCTTCCAGAGGTAATATGTAATCAGAAAGCTTACTTCTAGCTGCATGTGGTCTGTGTAAACATTCTACCTTCTTATCAGAAGTGGTAAGTCAATAAGCATTCACTTTTTAATGTCCTTCAGACATTCCTCAACACTTCTATTTCCAGCTAAATTAAAATTAAAATCTAGGATTATGTTTCAGGATCTGAGGGATCCTGCTAGGTTTCTTCATTGTTTTGTTTTTCATTCCTTGTGTTTCCCCGTTTTCCATACTCGATGCCACTTTGTCTTTATGTCCCTTTTTAGTTCCTATTGTTTCCACAGGTGTCTAAACACTACAGTGTTTAAGTTCTGTTTTCTGCATTTGTTTTCTTGAATGTCCTGCACTATCCAGTGTAGCCCTGTGAAAACCTTGTTTAACATTATTTTATTTTTTTTGCTCCAGGGAAAGACTTTGTTGAGAGGACAAATAGGAAAGAATTATTTTGTGAGGATAGTTTTAGAGAATTTTTAACCTACCTTATTTTAATAATGGACTAGTTTCACTTTTTTGGAACAAATAGTCAAAATTTTGTGGAATCATGAATATTTTTTATATTTTATAGTTCTGTCTTTTTGTTTGTGTCCACCTGTATGCCCAGTGCATGTTTTTTTTTTTCTTTTCATCTAGAACAGGGGTGACCAAACAGTCAGAGACAGAGAGCCACATTTTTGACTGTGTTACCGCAAAGAGCCACATCATATACATGGGCACACATGAACATCACCATCCCCACAAACTCTGTTTAATCAAGTCCACAAAAAAATATAATAATTTACTATAGCGTTATTCTTTTACTATGCATGTTTCTTAGTGGGACTTTTCATCCTTGCCTTAAACAATCCGATTCAAATCTGCCTTGTATTCTGTTGTTGCCACTCAAAGCAATTCTTTCACGTGTGTGTCAGTCAGAACAGATCGATGCTTTGATTTCACTTGTTTCAGGGTAGAAAACACAGACTTTGTGGGTTTTTTATGTGCGTGTTCACTTTGCTTGCGTTCAATACGGTATTTTCGTCAAATGCGCATGAGTGTGAGATGAATATACAGCAGGGAGGGGGGCAATTAATTATTACAAGGGGCCACATGAGAAACCTGAATTGTGTCAGAGGGCCACACCAACGATAATATTTAAGGGATGCACCGAAATGAAAATTCAATTCAAATGGCAATGAAATCCATAATTTTTTGTGTTATGCCTTTTGCCTTGGCACCATCACTGGAAAACTTTCCTGTCTTTTCGAAAGCGTCCTCTACAGACGGAGTGCGCATGCTCGGATTGACTTCACTTTTCTGCGCCGCGTTCTTCTCATATTTAGAATGCAATCGGGATGTTTGGATTTCAGGTGATAAATTAAACCCGACTTGGAGAAACTCTTTGCAGATACACCCCCCTCTTGAAATTTCAGCATTGCATGATTGGTAAATCGCTATCCGCACACCGCACACATGTTGCTCTTATCCAGATAACCGTGTGCTGCTGCGCTTTTTTATTGCGTCATTACAATTGTGTTTCTGCAGTGGTGTTTCAGTGATTTAGGTATTTCCGAAAATTCTCGGTGCATCGCTGTAATTTATGATTGGCCTCATGCCAAGGTCTGATATACCTCAAAGTTTCCCAGTAGGTGTATTGAGATGCATATTTTATATATGACGGCCACTAGTGGGCAGTGTAATGCTACCGTCTCTAGGTTACGACCGTAACCCTAGTTCCCCGAAGGAACTAGACGCTGCGTCGAAGCGCTATGGGAACGCCCCTGCGTAACCACGCTCTGACCCACGTGTGAAATCTAGCCAATAGGCAAGCCGTGACGTCATAGACGGGTGACGTCGCGTAAACCAGGAAGCTACAAGCTGGCTGTGCGGTGGTAGCGACATTAGCTTCTGCAAAGAGAGAAGGTAAGCGCCGTGGGGATGCAGGGAGTGTGGGAGTGTTCCTTCGGGGAACTAGGGTTACGGTCGTAACCTAGAGACGTTCCCCTTCAGGAACTCGAGCTGCGTCGAAACGCTATGGGAACGAGTGTCCAATCACGCCACACTGACCAGACCCTGCCAAAGAGTGAGAGCCTCGGCACCAGCACGCAGGACAGAGGAGCCAGGGGTGGCTCCGAGGTCGAGGCCATAGAACCTGACAAAGGCCAGCGGGGTGGACCAACCCGCAGCGTCTCAGACGTCCCGTAGTGGCACCATGTGTACCTGGCCGCAGAGGCCGCCACACTCCGGCGGGGCGAGCCCTGACCGCGATCGGAGCGGGGACCAGGACTCGCAGCCGAACAACTGCACCAACCACCTCCAAGGACTCGTCCTGTGGAGATAAGCACCCAGTGCTCGCACTGGACACACCCGGGTCTCGTAACCCCCGGTCGGGGGCTATAACAGAGGAGGGCAGAATGCCTGCAACACGACACATCGTGTGGGAGCACCCGGCCTCGTGCAAGAACACTCTGGCCATGCCAGGGGGCAACTCCAGGTGGGACGAGGCAACTGCCAAGTCCCAGACAGGCACTCCGAGTCGCGTCCCGGGCAACAGCCTCCGGGCGCCGCGGAGGAAACGTGTCACCAATGGGACCTACCCAGCGAACACGGAAACCCTCAGGGTCTAAGGGGTTAACCC
The DNA here is from genome assembly GCA_024362625.1 of Silurus asotus. Taxonomy (NCBI): domain Eukaryota; kingdom Metazoa; phylum Chordata; class Actinopteri; order Siluriformes; family Siluridae; genus Silurus; species Silurus asotus. The sequence continues at coordinate 1,073,207 of MU551713.1, forward strand.
TGCGGCAAACTGTACCCGCAAAAACACCAGAACTGAACCGACCGGGCAGTCATCTGGGTCCAAGGCACGGTGCTCACACCGTGACGCGAACAGTCGCCATCCTGCGGCGTACGACATTCTTATGAAGGGAGCTCTGGAGTGGAGAGGGGCCTCTACTACCTCGGTAGAGAGAACAGCCGCTACAAACCGTGTTTCCACAACAGCAGGCGGGGGTGAACCAGGGTTCCGCCCGCCCACAAGGTGCTACCCGGAGATGACAGACTCCCTACCGGGAAAACTTTCCCAGAACTCCCGAGAGCAGCGCAATCGGGGGAAAGGCGTACAGGCATAGCCTCCGCCAAGACCGACCCACGGCAGCCACTGTTCCGACAGGGCGACTGCTCAGACATCCAACCGTCCTGGGATGTAACCGGCTCTAAATGAGAGGAGTTCGTCCCGGGACCACAGGAGGACCCCCTGCGCCCATTGCTCACAAGGGCGAGACCAGAGGACCCCCCGGTGGACGATGTACGAGACCACCGCAGCATTGTCCGAGCGGACCAACACACAGCGATCTCTAAGGACTGGGAGGAAGTGTTGTAACCCCAACAACACCGCCAGCACCTCCTGGCAACCTATGTGCCACAAAAGACGCGGGCCGCTCCACAGACCCTGGGCGGAGTGGCCACTCATGACCGCTGCCCACCCCGTGAGGGAAAAGTCCGTCGTTAGCGTTACGCGACGACAAGGAGTCCCTAAAACGGGGCCTCGAGACAGAACGTAGGGTTCCACCATACAACCAAGGCCCAAAGGGCACACTGCGAGACCTTGATGTGACGATACCGACTCCCCCAGGGGGAGAACCCTCCTGCCCCGGAGCCACCACCGGAGGGGCCACATGCGGAGAAAGCCGAGTGGAAATACACTGGATGCTGCCGACATGAGACCCAGCAGCCTCTGGAACTGCCTCACAGTGACTAGGTGGCCTGCCTCTACCCTCCTGACTGCAGTGAGGATGACTACAAACCGGGCGGGAGACAACCAGGCCCGCAACTCGGCCGAGTCCCACACCACGCCGAGAAAGTGGCCCTCCGCGCTGGAAAAAGTACACACTACCCGGCGTCTCAGTCTGAACCCCAGTACCTCCATGCAGGCGGGAACAGCATCTCAATGCCGAACCGCCGGGTGCTCAAATGAGCCAACAGCAACCAATCGTTGACATAATACAGAATGCGGATGCCCTAAAGCCGCAGCAAGCCATCAGGCCTACGCACCACAGCCTGTACACTAGAGGCGAGGACGACCCACAGGCCGTCCAGCCCCTCCTCGGGCCTAAAGAGTCAGCAGGGGCCCCTAGGACCGCCCCGCGGAGTCGGGTGGCAACACTCTTACCGGGCTATCTCGCTGTGCCTGGACGTACCAGGGCGCGGCTGCCGCCGAGCAGCCCCATCGGAGCAGCGAGGAACTACCACTGAAACGCCACTGCGGTCACCTGAACCCGCCAGCAATCGCCCTTACCCACAGCGTCACCAGGTCAGGCCAGGAGGGACACCAAGATGCTCAGAAGGAAGCTCGCATCATCCCCCATAGCAGGCCAGCCTGGTATGCCTGCAACACACTCATCGTGTGGAAGCAACCCGTAGCCTGACACGCCGCGCAGCGCTACCCACCAGAGCCAAGCGGCGCTACGTAGGCAAACCAATAGCCGTCACAGACGTAACACTCGAGGAGAGATAGCTAGCTATCGTCTCTACCACAAGCGACAACGTCCCGTAGCCGCGCCACGCAGCTCCAATAACATTCGCGCACAGCGAAAGAACATCGGAAAAGCACGCGCGGCCACGGGCCTCCCAGGACCCAGACACCTCGGTGCGCAGATCAGGGGAGGCACTGAGGCTGTGACACAGTGCAGGAAACGCACAACCAGCTCACTGGCGCGCGCTGCTCCCGCCACACGCCCGGCCAAGCTAATCCAGCTCGGACGCGGCCCGTGCCACGACCACAAGGAGCTCCATATACAGCACAGGCCGTGAGGAGTTCGCAGGCTCACCAGCATCAACCAGCTCATCCTCCTTGGAGAGAGAGACATGTAATGCTGCGCCGCCCGCACCGGGAGAAGAAGCAGCCACCAGGCATGCTTTCCCCAATTCTCTCCCGAAATTTATTCCACCTCGGAGGAAGAAATACGGAGCATCGCGAACGCACCGAGGGAAGAACCGTTCTCAAACGAGCGCTCTCCCCGGGGAACGGGAGCCCGGCTAGCAGCCGGGAGCGCATAGCCACACGGCTAAAAGCTAACAGCCGATACCATCGAGAGCCAAAGCCTCGAGGGAGAGCGCTCACCTCGGAGAGCGCTCTCTGAAATTCCCCCACCTCGGAGGAAGAAATACGGAGCACCGCGACACACACACCGGGAAAAGAACCGATACCAACTAGCGCTCACCCCGGGGAACGGGAGCTCGGCTAGCAGCTGGGAGCGCATAGCCACACGGCTAAAAGCTAACAGCCGATACCATCGAGAGCCAAAGCCTCGAGGGAGAGCGCTCACCTCGGAGAGCGCTCTCTGAAATTCCCACACCTCAGAGGAAGAATACGGAGCACCGCGAACGCACCGGGGGAAGAACCGTTCTCAAACGAGCGCAATCCCCGGGGGACGGGAGCTCGGCTAGCAGCCTGGAGCGCATAGCCACACGGCTAAATGCTAACAGCCGATACCATCGAGAGCCGAAGCCGCGAGGGAGAGCGCTCACCTCGGAGAGCGTTTCCCGAAAATTCTCCCACCTCGGAGGAAGAATACGGAGCACCGCGTCACACGCACCGGAAAAGGAACCGCTAAACGAGCGCAATAACCGGGGAACGGGAGCTTGCCTCGCAGCCGGGAGCGCATAGCCGTACGGCTAAAATGCTAACAACCGATACCCTCGAGAGCCGACTAAGCACGCTCCTAAGCTAAGCAAACAACACATTGGCTGCCTGCATCGGAATTCTGCCTGCATATAAGCTCATGACTGCACAGATAACACACTCAAAGCGCTTACCTGAACGAGCAGAAGCTAATGTCGCTACCACCGCACAGCCATCTTGTAGCTTCCTGGTTTACGCGACGTCGCCTGTCTATGACTTCACGGCTTGCCTATTGGCTAGATTACACACGTGGTTCAGAGCGTGGTCACGCAGGGGCGTTCCCATAGCGTTTCGACGCCGCTCGAGTTCCTGAAGGGGAACAATAGAGTTGAGTTCTGACTGTGTGTAACACCGGAGCAGTGAATAAAGGGAGTTCCGAACGTGATACTCGGTGTGTAAGTCCCATCAATACATGGTACCAGGATAAAAGATTAACAATGATGAATTCCATCCGTTCTCCGGACGAATTAAAGTTGACAGGTAATATAAATGAAAATTGGAAAGCTTTCAGGCAAAGATTTGAACTTTATGCACTCGCTATTGGGTTGGATGGAAATGAACGAAGGAAGATAGCATTGCTGCTAACAGTGGCTGGACGTGGCGCACTGGATGTGTATAACACGTTTGTCTTCACGGAAGATGAAAAAGACAAGTTTGATGCAGTGAATTAGAAATCTGAGCTATATTGCACACCGAGGAAAAATGAGACGTATGAAAGGTATGTCTTCAGAAACAGACTACAAAAAGAGTCAGAATCCATCGAACAGTATGTCACGGATTTAAGATTGAAAAGTCAGTCATGTAATTTCGGAACATTGTGTGACTCCATGATACGTGATCAAATAGTGATTAGAGTACAAGATAAAAAAGTGAGGATGCAATTGTTAAAAGAGACAGACCTTACTGTAGAAAGGGCAATACAAATTTGCCAGGCCTCAGAAAGAGCAAGGGCTCAAACTAAAGACTTTTGGCGAGTAAAAAGAGACAGCAGAAGTGGATGCAGTTCGACGTGCTAAAGACAGAGTAACTTCGAAAAGGAAAATGCAAGGTAAAGAAAACAAAGGTTGTGGAAAGTGTGGAAATACAGTGCCCTCCACAATTATTGGCACCCCTGTTTAAGATGTGGCCGTGGACTTCAAAAAATTCTCCTTTTTTTTTAAACAACATAGAACCCAAATGCTAAAAAAGAGAAAAATCCAACCTTTTATTTAAGTACATTACTTTGGTGGTAAAAAAAATCACACATTTAGAAAATAAAAAAAAATTGAAATCATGTGTGCCACAATTATTGCCACCCCTGATGTTAATATTTTGTACAACCTCCTTTTGTCAACAAGACAGCACTTAATCTCCTCCTATATCATTTCACATTTCAAGATTGGAGAACACAGAGAGAGGGATTTTTGACCATTCTTCTTTGCACAATCTTTCTAGATCATCCAGTGTCCTGGGTCCTCTCTTATGCACTCTTCTCTTTAGCTCGCCCCACAGGTTTTTGATTGGGTTGAGGTCTGGGGACTGAGATGGCCATGGGAGGACCTTGAGTTTGTGACTGCTGAACCACTTTTGTGTAGATTTTGCCACATGTTTTGGATCATTATCCTGCTGAAAGACCCAATGACGACCCATCTTCAGCTTTCTGGCAGAGGCCATCAGGTTTTTATTTAAAATATCCTGGTACTTTAAAGCGTTCATAATGCCATGCACCCTAACAAGGTTCCCAGGGCCTTTGGAAGAGAAACAGGCCCACAGCATCACAGATCCTCCACCATACTTCACGGTGGGCATGAGGTGCTTTTCGGCATACTCATCTTTCAGACCCACTTAGAGTGTTTGTTGCCAATTAGTTACAACAAATTCTCATCTGACCAAAGCACACGATCCCAGTTGAAGTCCCAGTACCGCTTAGCAAACTCCAGACGTTTACGTTTGTGAGTGTTAGTGAGAAAAAGCTTTTTCCTTGCATGCCTCCCAAACAGCTTGTTGGGATGTAGAGAGCATCTGATGGTTGTTTTGGAGACTCTGTGACCCCAAGATGCCACTCTTTAATGCAGTTCTGTGACGGTGAGCTTGGGAATTTTTTTACTTCTTTTACCATCCTCCTCACTGTGCGTTGTGGCAAGATAAACTTGGGACCTCTTCCAGCCTTGTTTGTCACTGTTCCAGTTGTTTTAAACTTCTTAATGATTCCTCTGACTGTAGATACCGGCAAGTTAAGGCGAGTGGCTATTTTCTTTATGAAGGTCGACACACATCTGCCTTACTTGAATGGTGTGTTCTCTTGTCTTTGCCATGTTAACAAATGGGTAAGAGAATTAGGCCTCTGTGTCACGTCATATTTATACCCCAGGGAAACAGGAAATCATGAATTACTAATTAAAAGTCCCTAGATACCCTGACCAACCTTAGCAACTACAGAAAAATATATTAAAAAAAACAATTACATTTTTTAGAGGAATTGTTAGGGGTGCCAATAATAGTGGGACACATGATTTCAAGTTTTTTTCTTTTTCTAAATGTGTGATTTTTTTACCACCAAAATAATTTAAGTAAATTTTTTAAAAAAAATTTTGTTTAAAAAAAAAAAGGAGAATTTTTAGAAGTCCACGACCACATCTTAAACAGGGGTGGCAATAATTGTGGAGGGCACTGTTAATATGCACCGAGAAAATGCCCAGCTTTTGGAAAAGACTGCAGAAATTGTGGAGGAAAAAATCACATTGCAAAATGCTGTTATTCAAAGAAAAATGTACAGCTAGTAAAAAAAAGGAGTGACAAGGAAGATGATGAAGCAAAAATCTTTGTAGACTCAATCGAAGAGGAACAAATTACCCCAGGAGAAGAGTGGATAGCCCACATGGAAGTAAACGGCAGTGACATCACTTTAAAACTGGACACAGGGCACAGGTCGTGAAAAATCGTGCTGACGTCCGTTCCTGTTTCCTGTTGTTGAACTGTTCACCGGGAATTGTGTTTGTATCGGCGTTTTAAATTTTTTATACTTCGTTTTTTCTCACTTTTCTCGCTTTAAAATATCAAAATATCGTTTTGATTTTCTGCATCCTTCACTTTTCGTTGGCTCCGTCTCGACTATTTTTGCTGTCGGAATAGCGCTTTTTTCCCTGTCTGAGGGTTTGAAAGCAGTGAGTGAAAGACATTCACCAGAACTACGAACACACATAACCACATTAAGGGTACGTATTTTCTCTATTATGGCGAACATCCAGTACACTCAGTGTGTGAAGTGTGACATGTTTAGTCAGTCTTTCTCCGTTGTTAGCGATAATTTTATCTGTGGAAGTGTAAGCTAGTTTGCTCTTTGACGGAGAAGATCTTAGCATTTGAGGAGCGCACCCAGAGTCTAGAGAGAATTAGTGAGTGTGAGAGCAGTCCAAGTTCTGCAGGGGAAAGTCTGGATGCCCTAGGTGAAGGTACTATCCCCCCGACTCCGGCATTAGAGCTCTTGCAGCGGGGCGAATGGGTGACGACTCGGCAGCATACTCGCAAAGCCAAAGCTATCGCTAAGGCTCGCCCACGGGATCACCATTCCTCTCCGCTTCGCGTGTCCAACAGGTTTGCTCTCCTCAGTGAAGCACCCGTTGAGAAACCTGAAAGAGCTCTGGTTTTAGGAGACTATAATTCTGAGGCACGTGAAATTAGCTAGACCTTTAGGGGCACCAGCAGCACAAGTTATGTGTATACCGGGAGCCAGGGCGCCGGACATAGCAGGTCAGCTTAGATTCTTAGGAAAGCACAGGTTCTCTAAGATAGTTTTTCACACAGGAGCTAATGATATACACCTTCGAAAGTCAGAGGTTACTAAGAGTAATATTATAGAGGTGTGTAAATTAGCGAAGGCAACGTCCGATGCTGTAGTATGCTCTGGCCCCATCCCAATGTGACGTGGCGATGTAGC
>MU551715.1:0-28599 GCA_024362625.1 Silurus asotus
ACTGTGTACCACTGTGTATAGTAAAAATGACAATAAAATATATATATATAGTAGTGTTCCTGCGACTCTTTAACAGAAATCATTAATTTAAACCACATTAATTGATCAATAGTATATTTTATATGATTAGTAAAAGATCTAGTTAGAGAAAACATGACATTATAAAATAAACCATAAAACCAAAAACAAGTGTGTGTGTGTGTGTGTGTGTGTGTGTGTGTGTGTGTGTGTGTGTGTGTGTGTGTCTGTCTCTGTGTCGGGGGGTCTGGGCTCCCATAGTTTCGAACTAACTCCCCCGCGCGCGTTTGCCATAGAGATACACAAACAACATGGCACCGAGAAAGCAAAGGTAGTAGTACCACCAATTTACTGCAGCACCTCAAACAGAGGCATGCTGTCAAGTGGGAGAGATTGTAGGGCCCTACGAAGTAAACAAGACAGCGGCAGCACAAGACTGCGCTTAAGCAGCCGCATCCTGAAAATACACGGTTAAGCAGCCGCACTTGGTTTAGTGTTGCGCGTCTAATCGTACACTTCCGGTACGGGTGGTGGGAGCGGTCACAATACCTGTAAAGACGCTTCAGAACGGCGTTTCCGTTAAGAAACAGATCAGAGCATTTAAATCACCACAATCAAACACTCATAAAACATTTTTTTTTCTTATTTAGAATCTCCCTGTCTATTATATCCTTATTTCAAATTTCAACTCGTTTTACTGTGGAGTTTTTAAGTAAAGGCAAAATTACTCCAAGCATCACTGCATTTTTAACCATGTTCCACATTCAAACACTCATAAAACATTTTTCTTTATAGGTTTGCTCAATCTTTCAAATACTTCTAATTTACAGTGTATATTACTTGAAATTTAGTGTTAAACTTCAAGTCATTTTACTGTGGAGTTTTGGAGAAAAGGCAAAATCACTCAAAACCTCATTTTCAATCATGTTCCATATTTAAACACTCTTTATAGGTTTGCTCATTTTATGTTATGTTACGTTCTATTTTCACAATTTACAATGGCTTGTTGTTTCTGATTGCACTTTAACCCATTTAATAAAGTTACAACTTTTTTTTGAACATTTTCTTTGTCATATGCAGGTTGATTTTAAGCAGGGGGAAAAAATCGATTTAAATCGCAAATCAGATTTTTTTTGTGAAAAAATCTGGGATTTGTTTTTTTAGGCCATATCGCCCAGCCCTATTTACTATACAGCTATATATAGATAAAATCAAAATAAAAACTTCTTTACTTTTTGACTCTTGACCTGTGTACAGATCCACACTCTCTGCAGTATCTCCACACTGGACCCCCACCAGGAACACATTTCCCAGAGTTCACTGCTGTTGGTCTGTTTGATGGACAGCAGTTTGTGTACTATGACAGCAACATCAGCAGGATGATCCCAAAGACACAGTGGATCCAGAAGATCAGTGTAGATGATGCAGATTACTGGAACAGAGAGACTCAGAAGCAGCATGTTAATCAGGAAATCTTCAAAATCTGCCTGGATGTAATAAAACAGGAGTTTAATCAGACTGAAGGTAAAACACACACACACACACACACACACACACACACACACACACACACACACAGCTTTAATAATTAACACACACATTGACTGCATTATGGTGCAAATGCAGGTGTGAATTTAAACCTCACTTCCACCAACCACAAGTTTTATACATTGAAGTATTTGGTGACGTCATCATTAGATGTTGCAAAGCAAAATTACATCTGATTCACCAGGAACAAGATCACGTTCACCTCCACCACACGAGATCTTCATTGTTCCTGAGCTATAGTTTAGCAGTGTGTGTGTGTGTGTGTGTGTGTGTGTGTGTGTGTGTGTGTGTGTCTGTGCAGGAGCTCATACTCTACAGAGGATGTACGGCTGTGAGATTGATGTTAACGGCACCACTAGAGGATACGATCAGTACAGTTATGATGGAGAAGATTTCTTCAGTCTGGATCTAAACACTGGAACCTGGACAGCAGCCAATCCCCGAGCTCTGATCTTTATAAAGACGTGGGATCCTACAGGACATGAGGCGAAATACAGGAAGAACTACCTGGAGATGGAGTGTATCGACTGGTTAAAGAAGTTCATGTCTTATAGCAGACGGACTCTAGATAAGGAAGGTGTGTGATCATTTGCTCACTTTCTTCAGTCCAACGTCACACTAAAACACACACACTGAAGCACGTTCTAAGGTTTATTTTAATTCTGAAATGTACATAGTCTAGCTAAATTAATGTACAAGGAACATTTTAATTGGTAATTATATTAGAATATTGCAAAATATAACGATTGGTGATTGGGGCAGTCTTTAATGGGCATGTAGGTGAAGGGAACAGAGGTAAAGAGGAGGTGATGGTAGGTCTGGTTTTAAGGAGAGGAATGTGGAAGGGCAGATGGTGGTAGATTTTGCTAAAAGGATGGAAATGGCAGTGGTGAACACTTATTTTAAGAAGAAGGAGATCATAGGGTGACGTATAAAAGTGAAAGGTGCACACAGGTGGACTATGTGCTATGCAGGAGATGTAACCTGAAGGAGATTGGCGACTGTAAGGTGTTGGCAGGGGACAGTGTAGCTAGACAGCATAGGATGGTGGTCTGTAGGATGGTTTTGGAGGCGAAGAAGAAGAGGAGGAGAGTGAGGACTGTAAGAAGAATAAGATGGTGGAAACTGAAGGAGGAAGAGTGTAGTGTGAGGTTCAGGGAAGAGGTCAGACAGGATCTCAGTGGTGGTGAAGAGGTGCTGGATGATTGTGGAGCTACTGCAAGAGTGATGAGGGAGGCAGCTAGAACAGTTCTTGGTGTGACATCTGGAAATAGAAAGGAAGACAAGAAGACGTGGTGGTGGAATCAGGAAGTGCAGAAGGAGAAAGAGGTAGGAGAAACAGAATTTGGATCAACAGAGTGATGAGAAAAGTAGGCAGGAGTACAAGGAGATGCAGCAGCAGGTAAAGAGGGATGTGGTGAAAGCCAAGGAAAAGGCATATGAGGAGCTGTAGGAGAAGTTGGACTCTAATGAAGGAGAAAAGGATTTGTAGTGAACCGAGCTGGGAAGGATGTGCTGCAAGTTAGAGCAGTAAAGGATGGAGAGGGAAATGTGTTGACTAGTGAGGAGAGTGTGTTGAGAAGATGGAGGGAGTATTTTGAGCAGCTGATGAATGAGGAAAATGAGAGAGAGAGAAGGTTGGATGATGTGGAGTTGGTGAAGCAGAAAGTGGATAGGATTAGTAAGGAGGAAGTGAGAGCAGCGATTAAGAGGATGAAGAGTGGAAAGTTGGTTGGACCAGATGACATACCGGTAGAAGCGTGGAGATGTTTAGGAGAGATGCAGTGGAGTTTTAACAAGATTGTTTAACAGGATTCTGGAAGGGGAGAGGATGCCTGAGGAATGGAGAAGGAGTTTGTTGGTACTGATCTTTAAGAATAAGGGAGATGTGCAGACCTGCAGTCACTACAGGGGAATTAAGTTGATCAGTCACACCATGAAGTTATGGGAAAGAGTAGTGGAAGCCAGGCTGAGAGAAGAGGTGACCATCTGTGAGCAACAGTATGGTTTCATGCCGAGGAAAAGCACCACAGATGCCTTATTTGCTTTGAGGATGTTGATGGAGAAGTATAGAGAAGGTCAGAAGGAGCTGCATTGTGTGTTTGTGGATTTAGAGAAAGCGTACGACAGGGTGGAGAGAGGAGATGTGGTATTGTATGAGGAAGTCAGGTGTGTCAGAGAAGCATGTGAGGGTGGTGCAGGACATGTATGAGAACAGTGTGACAGCAGTGAAGTATGCAGTAGGAACGACAGACTGGTTTAAGGTGGAGGTTGGACTGGTCGACAAGCTGAAGGAGGTGAGATTGAGATGGTTTGGACATGTGCAGAGGAGGGACATGGGGTATATCAGTAGCAGAACTGAGGATGCTGAGGATGGAGCAACCAGGAAGGAGGAAAAGAGGAAGATCAAGGAGGAGGTTTAATGATTGTGGTGAGGGGAAGACATGCAGGTAGTTGGTGTGAAAGAGGCAGATGTAGAGGACAGGGGGTATGGAGACGGATGATCTGCTGTGGTGTCCCCTAATGGGAGTAGATGAAAGAAGAAGAAAATGAAGAAGAGTGTATGTGTGTATATATATATATATATATAGTTGGATGATAAGTAATTAAAACCACTTTTCTCATGTTTCTCAGTTCCCTAATATTTATTTTTCTATGTGTCTCTGCAGTTTCTCCTACAGTGTCACTGTTCAAGAGAAACACATTCTCTCCAGAGGTGGTGTGTCATGCTACAGGTTTCTTTCCCAAAGCACTAAATATCTCCTGGCAGAAGGACGGAGAGGAAGTACATGAATATGTGGATCTCAGAGAGACGTTACCCAATCAGGATGGAAGCTTCCAGAAGAGGAGCATTCTGAAAGTCTCAGCTGAGGAGCTGCAGAAACACACCTACACCTGTGTGATTGAGCACAGCAGCTTGGAGAAGGAGATTGTGCTTGAAGAATCAAAAGGTCCTGATCCACTACAGAATTACAGAGTGAACACTGATTTACTGATGCAGCAGATAATAAACACTCTGTTCTGATTTAACAGGTGGAGGATCAGATGGAGGACAGATTGTGATCATCCTTATTGTAGTCGTGTGTCTCGTTGTTTTTGTTGGTGTTGTTGCTGTGATCTGTAAGAAAAAGAGAAGGAAGGTAAAGATGTGAAGTTTGCATAGAAAGGATTAACACTTTAATTTTTAAAAGTGGATTTAATTAATATTTATTTGATAAATTAGACACAACAATTATCTTATAGTGACTAAACACAGATTTTATAATAACTGTCCATCATCTGTATTTCAGAATTCAAACAAGTTCCACCCAGTGTGTAAGTGAACCTTCATGATGATCCATAAATGATGTTTAAATTCAATACAGTGTTTAATTGCAGTGTTTTAATGTCACTATGTGATCATTTGAATGTTTTACAGCCTCTGGAGAAGTTTCTTTCTCAGACAACACTTAAAGCATGACTGCAGTGAGACAGTGAGAGTTAATGATGATGTTTACAGTGAAACCTGGAACAAAAAACTCCTTCAGCTGTGGTCTTCTGATGTTGTACCAAATCTACCTCATGGTTTGCTGGCTTGTGTGTTCTGAGAGGGCTTATCGTTATGTTTCTCCTCCATTCACTTTTCTCCACAGAAAACTCAAATTGCAATTAAAAGATGATCCATAATACTACAGTGGAACTGAGGAGATAAAAATATGAACGTTTGATTCACAGATTTTAAGTTCAAAATGTCTTCATTTTTATGCCTCCACTCAGAATCCACACTAAAACCATAAAGCTGCTTTGCTAAATGCTAATAAACAAATTTTATATTTTATACATTTTTGTGACTTTTTTTTGCTGAAGTCTCTTTAGATGGTATTTTAATGGTGAGAAATGAAATTAAAGTTGCTAAAACATCCCTTTAGTGAGAATATGAACTTATGACTGATCAGTGAATTATGAACTTCCTTTAGAGAGATTATTATATAATATAAATAATACTGAGTTCTGATGAGAGATTTCTCAGGGTGCAAGCAAAATGTGTTGTTTATTATAGAACATTGATGATGTTGATGTGGTGTTAAAGCTCATGTAAAAGTTTACTGTCTGTAAAGAGTGAGATAATAATGTTCTAGATCTGATATTTTATCTATATTTTGTGCTTGTAACTTTCAGTAATCAATTCACTAATGGGTGATAAAATGCACAATTCCTTTAGTGTGTGAGTGTATTTTTATTATCAAATATGTAATGTGCAGATGTATGTTTTTGTCAGGTTCGAGAGCAGATCTCGAACCTGGGGTGCTCGAGCGAATGGTAGGCACTCTAGAAGTTTTTCCAGGGAGGAATTGGAACCCAACTGCACAGACACATTCGAGATGTGCAATGGCATTCTTTTAAAACAGAACAGAGAAATTTGGAAAGACAGGAGACTTGAGAAGACCGGAGACTTAGGGAAAACTCGTGAGAACAGACAAAAATACAAGACAAATATAATAAACCAACAAGGACCAAGGTAAAACGTAACTTAAATACACATCACTAAAACAAAGAGGCAGGTTAGAGACATTAAACAGGGTTTAGGGGGTGAGGGGAAAGGGCGCAGTGGCGGCATCTGGTGGCCAAAGCACAAAAAAACAACCCAAAATCTCCAGACCCTGACGGGTTTCTCATCTAAAATAACTAAATACGGAATAGCGTATAGGAACTTCCGCAATCATCACACCTGCAGTAACTTCATGTAAAGGAAGTGCCGCATGTCCTCTACTGAGGTTTAAGTTTGGTTATTACTTTTACATGTAACCTTTTACCAAAAAAAAAAGTAAATAATAATAATAAAGTTTCTGTAAAATGGATTACGGTAGTTGCATCTTGCATTTTCTGCTTCTTGTAGAACTTCTTCTCAGTTTCTCCTCAGCAGGTGAGTTTTAATAAATAAATCAAATCCACTTTGAAGTTTGTATTGATATAAATGTTTGTCAGGATTTCAGCAGATTTAGAATAAGTTATTATTCAATAAGTCATTATTTAAAGTTATGAATTGATTAACTGATCCATGATGGCGGCGCGGCAGTAGCTCGCAGCGGCCTCTCCGGATCCAAAAATGGTGCTTTCACCATATTTAGCCCGACCTTCCACAATACATGGACACCAGAGTCAGCTGTGTTCATGTGTACGACCACCAGACACTGCTACAGTACAGGCATCATGCAACCAACAATCTGCATGATGACCTTATCAACAACCTTCGCGACCTCGGCTTGCTGCGACCTCGGCCACAAAGACCAGGCCCCCAGCCCTCGGTGTTACCTGATGCCGGTGGCCGGGAGAGGAGACCTCGAAAGCGCTGTTCGAGGAAGCGGAAGCGCGGCAAGCGGGGTGAGGGCACGAATAGTAACATTAAAGATGTGATTTTAATAATAAGGAGCCGGGAAATCACACACACATACAACTGAGTAAAGACCATAACAGACACTGAGTGAAGACCGTGTAATGAGTATAAATAGACTCCAGGTGAAACAAACATGGTGGATGACGGGGTGCAAAGGATGATGGGTAATGTAGTCTCCCCCACACACTTGAAATGGTTTGGAACTGATGGCGTTAAAACTGTATGGTGTCACAAAACTATTTCCCTGTACTGTAAAGTGACACAGTGATCAGGAAAAAAGACTTTCCTTCAAATCAAAATCAGCAAATTAGCATGAACGTGTAGATTTTATGTCTGGAGTCATTTTCAGGACACTGACAGGAAACTTCATGATGATCTTCTGTGCTTAATGTGTTCTGTATGTAAACAGTTACTTTTCACCTCTGCTACAGTCTTGTATAAGGAGCAATGTATCAATAAATTTTAATGTACGGCAGCATTAATGGTTTAAATGTTTTCCTGTTTGTAAGATTGAAAAAATATTATAAAGAATGAAAATGTGTAAAATAAATCATTCAGAAAAGGAGATGGTGGTGTTCCTGTTTATCAGACCGTCCTTAACACAAACATGAATTAAAAGTTTCAGTTCTGTAGATTAGTGTGTGTGTGTGTGTGTGTGTGTGTGTGTGTGTGTGTGTGTGTGTGTGTGTGTGTGAGTGTGTGTGTGTGTGTGTTCTTTCCTCTTTTATTTCTGTAATAACCAAAATGAATACACACAGAGAAGTGAAAACTAATTACATTGGTAAACAGATCAAGTGGTAAAACGGATGCAATCCCACACACACACACACACACACACGCCTCATTTTCGTGGGTAACTACATATAAACAAAGCACTGCATTTCCTCTATGAGTTTTAAGTTTTCTGTGAGATGGGTTTATTGGATCTTCTGCGTCTTGTAGTTCTTCTTCTCCGTTCCTCCTCAGCAGGTGAGTTTTAATAAATGAATCAAATCCAGTTTGAAGTTTGTGTTTATAGAAATGTTAGTCAGTGTAGCAGCTCCTGGTACTGATATATAAACAGAGAGTCTCCATACAGGTGTAAATCTTTTATTGTGACACATGAACCATCATCAAAGTGAAACTTAAATTAAAGAAAGAAAAACCACATAAAAACTGCGATTAAGCAGATTAAGTAAATACACGATCAAGTCAGTCGCAGTTTTCTTTGTATTGTGCGTCTAATTGTACATTTACGATACGTGTGGTGGGAGCGGTCAAAATACATGTAAAGACGCTTCAGAACGTTATAAACTAACCAAAAAAACATAAAACAGTGTGTTCAACATTTACTTTAGATCAAACTTATGAAGGAAAATGTTTAATGAGTGTATGAATATGGAACATGATTGACCTCAAGGCCACTTACAGTCAGGATTTCAGCAGATTCAGAATCTCATTATTTAATATTTTTATAAAATACTAAACTTATTACTATATATCTGTGTTCCTGCGACTATTTAACACAAATATTTCATTTTACCCACATTTATTCATGAATTGTGTATTTTATATGATTAGTAAAAGATCCAGTTAAAGAAAACAGGACATAATAAATGAAACTATAAAACCAGAAGAAAGGAAGAGTTTATTTTGTTTTGTTTGTTTTTCTCTCAACAGTGCAACTGTAGAATTTGTTAAAACAGCTGCTCTCTATTATAAATGAGAAAACCACTGATCCACTGAAGTAATGGGGGATCCTGTTTATTCAGTCCATTCAGACCCATTAATAGAGTTTAGAAATATTACAGTATGAAGGTATATGTTGGGTTGATGGACCTGTGGCAGCTTCATCACTCTGTTCATGTTAACACTTCACATTGTGTGTTTATCAGCTGTAACTGTGATAAATACATGGGTGTGTGTGGTGAAGTTTGGATTGTGATCTGACACTATAACAGAACCTCCGAAAAACTGTAGTGTTTTATTTGTATAATAAGCTGCTATCTTGTGAATGTACAGAGCAACACTGTAAATCTCTACAGCATATAATCATTCAGCTTATAGTGGAGCAGCTCTGTTTCTGTTTTTAGCTTTAAATGTGTCCTCCATAATTAATTATTGTGTACAGATCCACACTCTCTGCTGTACCTCCACACTGGACTCCCACCAGGAACACATTTCCCAGAGTTCACTGCTGTTGGTCTGTTTGATGGAGAGCAGTTTGTGTACTATGACAGCAACATCAGCAGGATGATCCCAAAGACACAGTGGATCCAGAAGATCAGTGCAGATGATGCAGATTACTGGGACAGAGAGACTCGGAAGCAGCATGTTAATCAGGAAATCTTTAAATTTTACCTGAATGTAATAAAGCAGGAGTTTAATCAGACTGAAGGTAAAACACACACACACACACACACACACACACACACACACACACACACACACACACACACACAGCGTTTATAATTAACACACACATTGACTGCATTATGGTGTAACTGCAGGTGTGAATTTAAACCTCAATTCCACCAACCACAAGTTTTATACATTAATGTATTTGGTGACGTCATCATTAGATGTTGCAAAGCAAAATCACATCTGATTCACCAGGAACAAGATCACGTTCACCTCCACCACACGAGATCTTCATTGTTCCTGAATTATTCTTAATTTACTCACTGTGGAACTGTTACACCGACTACAGCAGATCATCATCACATGTTCATCTTTTACCTACATCAAGTACTAACAGGAGTGTGTACAGACACTGAGCCACAGTTTAGCGGTGTGTGTGTGTATGTGTGTGTGTGTGTGTGTGTGTGTGTGTGTGTGTGTGAGGATGTACGGCTGTGAGATTGATGGTAACGGCACCACTAGAGGATACGATCAGTACGGTTATGATGGAGAAGATTTCTTCAGTCTGGATCTGAAAACTGGAAGCTGGACTGCAGTTAATGATGAAGTTGAGATCTTTATAAAGAGATGGGATCCTAGAAAAGCTGACGCTAAATACTGCAAGAACTTCCTGGAGACTGAGTGTATCAACTGGATAAAGAAGTTTGTGTCTTACAGCAGAGAAACTCTGGAGAGGAAAAGTGTGTGATCTATTGTGTTACTGTAACACACTTCAATCATTCTACACACACTCCTCACTACAACACACACACACTGATAGTGTACACACTAATAACACTCTCCCTCACTACAACACACACACTGATAATGTACACACTAATAACACACTCCCTTACTACAACACACACTCTGATAATGTACACACTAATAACACACTCCCTCACTACAACACACACACCGATAGTGTACACACTAATAACACACTCCCTTACTACAACACACACACTGATAGTGTACACACTAACACACTCCCTTACTACAACACACACTCTGATAATGTACACACTAATAACACACTCCCTCACTACAACACACACACTGATAGTGTACACACTAATAACACACTCCCTCACTACAACACACACACACTGATAGTGTACACACTAATAACACACTTCCTCACTACAACACACACACTGATAGTGTACACACTAATAACACACTCCCTCACTACAACACACACACTGATAGTGTACACACTAATAACACACTCCCTTACTACAACACACACACTGATAGTGTACACACTAATAACACACTCCCTCACTACAACACACACACTGATAGTGTACACACTAATAACACACTCCCTCACTACAACACACACTCTGATAGTGTACACACTAATAACACACTCCCTCACTACAACACACACACTGATAGTGTACACACTAATAACACACTCCCTCACTACAACACACACACTGATAGTGTACACACTAATAACACACTTTATTAATTAATTTTTAACTAAATAAATCACAGGGTTTATTATATTTATGTCTTTGTGTTTCTGCAGTTTCTCCTGCAGCATCTGTGTTTCAGAAGCACTCAGCTCCTCCAGAGGTGGTGTGTCATGCTACAGGTTTCGTCCCCAAAGCACTGATGATCTCCTGGCAGAAGGACGGAGTGGACGTGTATGAGGATGTAGAGCTCAGTGAGACGTTACCCAACCAGGATGGAAGCTTCCAGAAGAGGAGCATTCTGAAAGTCTCAGCTGAGGAGCTGCAGAAACACACGTACACCTGTGTGATTGAGCACAGCAGCTTGGAGAAGGAGATGGTGCTCAAAGTACCAAAAGGTCCTTTAAAAAGATCCACTACAGATTTACAGAGTGAACACTGATTTACTGATGCAGCAGATAATAAACACTCTGTGTTGATTTAACAGGTGGAGGATCAGATGGAGGACTGATTGTGATCATCCTTATTGTAGTCGTGTGTCTCGTTGTTTTTGTTGGTGTTGTTGCTGTGATCTGTAAGAAAAAGAGAAGGAAGGTAAAGATGTGAAGTTTGCATAGAAAGGATTTACACTTTAATTTTTAAAAGTGGATTTAATTAATATTTAATTGATAAATTAGACACAACAATTATCTTATAGTGACTAAACACAGATTTTATAATAACTGTGTCCATCGTCTGTATTTCAGAATTTAACCCTGATCCTCCAGAGTGTAAGTGAACCTTCATGATGATCCATAAATTGAATTTAAATTCAATACAGTGTTTAATTGCAGTGTTTTAATGTCACTATGTGATCATTTGAATGTTTTACAGCCTCTGGAGAAGTTTCTTCCTCAGACAACACTTAAAGCATGACTGCAGTGAGACAGTAAGAGTTAATGATGATGTTTACAGTGAAACCTGGAACAAAAAAGTTCTTCAGCTGTGGTCTTCTGATGTTGTACCAAATCTACCTCACGTTTTTTGGGTTGTGTGTTCTGAGAGGCTCATCGTTATGTTTCTCCTCCATTCACTTTTCACCACAGAAAACTCAAATTGCAATCAAACGATAATCCATAATACTACAGTGAATTTACAGAATTTAAGTTCAAAATATATTATTACGTTATTAAGTTATACATATATACTTTTTTATGCCTTCACTCAAAATCCACACTAAAACCATAAAGCTGCTTTGCTAAATGCTAATAAACTAGCAAGACTTTTTTTGCTGAAGTCTCTTTAGATGGTATTTTAATGGTAAGAAACGGGGGGAAAGATAAAGACTTGTTCTTTTGCTTGTTTAAAAAAAATTGGAAAAAAAAACTTTTAATCAATCTTCTGTAATGTATTTAAATGTATTTAAATGTAATAAATATTTTGGTCTACACATTTAATTTTGTGCATAAAAAATAAATTAGAAAAAGATGAAAGGACTAGAAGAGATAAATGAAGGACAGATGGTTTATTTCTCTTTGCTGGTAAATCTGCTGCAGTGGTCTCAGTACAGTGGTAGTGAATGTTTAACACTTAAACACACTTTTACAGCTGAAAAGCCCAGAAACAAACAGAAATGTGTTTATTTTCTGTAGTCAGGATTGTTTCTGCTACATGTTGTCCAAGTGGGAATTCCGAGTTGGATGGTGGTCTGAGGTGGGATTATTCTGAGTTGATGTGTTTTGTAGGCGTGCACAGTAACCTAAAAATAAACAACATGGAGCACCGTGACGTCTAGGTGAAAGAAGGGCCTTTAGTCTTGTCATGACTTTTAAGTTTTTTTTTTTAATAAATGTATTTTTACACCAAACAATGTCCTACTAAAGTTTCTTTAAGATGGATGATGGAATTGCTATTTTTGGATCTTCTGCTTATTTCAGTATTTTCTCTTCGTGTCTCTTCAGCAGGTGAGTTTTAATAAATAAATATAATACAGTTTGTACTGATGTAGATGTTTGTCAGTATTTCAGCAGATTCAGCATTATTTATCCCGCAGTGCGCGCGCGCTGCTGAAGTACTAAACTTATCACTATATAATATCTGTCACTGCGAATATTAACGTAAATAATTCACTTAACCCACATTTATTTATGTATCATGTATTTTAGATGATAGGTAGAATATCCAGTTATAGATAACGTGTATTTATGACATTATGACCTACAATATAAAATTAGCAAACACCTGATTCTGAGTGTAAACAAGGCGAGGGAGGTTTCAGTCCCTTTGGTTTTTTCCCCGACAGTGGAGTTGCTGCCTTTGGCCTGCAGAGGCGCTGTTGGGTTTTAAATGTTTAGAGCGTAAAACGCCACTAAAATGGAAAACATAATTTCTGTTGTTTCTTTTTTAATTCTAACTACACGTTGCAAATTATTTTGTCTTTTAGTCTTTCCTCATAAATACGAGTATCAAAATACTTTTATCAAAATATTTGTTAGCCCAGCTGTTCTCAATATTATGAATGAGAGAACCACCGAACCACAATTTACTAACACCAGGAAAAAGAAACAGAGAATGCCTAAAGATTTTAACATTGCAAGCTGACACATTATAACAAAACCTCTGCTAAAGCTGAAAGACTGTAGTGTTTTATTTGTATAATGAGCTGCTATCTTGTGAATGTACAGAGCAACACTGTAAAAGGCGCTGAATGTCGACAGCATACAATCATTCAGCTTATAGTGGAGCAGCTCTGTTTCTGTTTTTAGCTTTAATTGTCTCCTCCATCATTAATTATTGTGTACAGATCCACACTCTCTGCAGTATCTCCACACTGGACTCCCACCAGGAACACATTTCCCAGAGTTCACTGCTGTTGGACAGGTAGATGGAGAGCAGTTTGTGTACTATGACAGCAACATCAGGAAGATGATTCCAAAGACACAGTGGATCCAGAAGATCAGTGCAGATGATGCAGATTACTGGGACAGAGAAACTCAAAAGCAGTATGCTAATCAGGAAATCTTTAAACTCTACCTGGCTGATGTAATAAAGCAGGAGTTTAATCAGACTGGAGGTAAAAAACACACACACACACACACACACACACACACACACCGCTTTAATAATTAACACACACATTGACTGCATTATGGTGTAACTGCAGGTGTGAAAGACAGAGTGGATCCAGAAGATCAGGGCAGATGATCCACATTACTGGGACAGAGAGACTCAGAAACATCTGCATGATCAGAAAATCACACACAAGAGCCTTGAATCACATTGTTTACTCTGTGTATTTCGAGGCTGAAGATTAAGGTCTGTTCAGCACCACTGACTGTATCATGTATCATATACAGAAATCTATCAATACAGAGGTCACATTATTAGTTAAATCATTAGACACTAGCCAATAGTCAATACGAGAATGAAGAGATGAGTCCTTATTACTCCATCTATATTCTTCCCTGTCTGGATACCTATTCCGCCAAACATCAGTAAGGCCCAGACTTAAACATACATAAACCAATTCACTATAAGGGCCCGGTCTAGCTTTATGAGGCAAAAACATCATTAGTTTCATTAAACACAGTATTGCTATTGCACTTCTTGTTAGACCTAAACTGCATTTCGTTGCCTTGTACTTGTACATGTGTAATGACAATAAAGTTGAATCTAATCTAAAAATCACCTCCCCAAATAACTTCCAAAAAAAAGTTTATCGTTGTTCTTTTTGTTATTAGTGGCATAACAATTGTCCAACACAAGTAATATCCATCTAACCACCATAATTTTTTTCTTCGTGTAATATTTGCCCTGTACATGTATCTTGTAAAATAGCGACCCCTGATTTGTCCAAAACACAACATGGGAAGGACATACATGCGTTTCCCGAATTAAATCGACATATTTCTCTGTCGAAAGCAGTCAAGTCCTCCTTAAACCACAACCCCTGTGTGAATAGATTGATTGTTTTTTTTGTTGTTTTTCCAAATTAAATCTCTTTCTATACGAGAAATTTATCTTATGATCATCGGTCTTGGTTTCACTTTTCTATCCTCATCTGAGGTTTTAAGTCGGCCCAGACCTTGTGTCCCATCCAAACCTTCTCCTATAATATGTTTGTCTGTGGTCGACACTACCGCTTTGCTATTCAAAAAAAATCAAAAGATCAATTTGAAGAAAACGCACACAGCTTCCTGTAGATGAAGAATAAACTCATATAAAAACATCATTTGCTTTTTAAAACCACCTGCGTGAATTCTAACCGGGTATTTATTTTGCGTTAATACCCAGACCTAGACTAACATTACTCGGATACACAAGTAAAAAAAATTATTTAAATAGTTAATTTCATTTTATTAACATGGACATAACCTGACACCCCCTCTCCCACCTTGCTGTGATACACCTACACAAGTAATAATGTATGTGTAAAATACTACATTTGAACTAACAACATGGCCAGCTGTATTATTTATGGGGGTATTATTTAGGCAAGCTGAATGTAAACCCCCTGCCTGAATTATACCCCTCCTTTATTTCACACAAACCTTTAGAATTCATTATAATATTCTGATTTATTATCAATGGTGGAAACAGTTGTGCTGATTATATATGTATATACAATTATTATTTTTTTTAAAGAAAATACACTACAAGTTTGGATCAGTGTTGAATTTTTCTTGTTTTGTTTAGAAAATATAGCCTACTTTTCTGCATTGATGTCGTCTTTATAAACGTGATCCCTGATTTAACGAGACGCTGCGTTCACAGGCCATACTCCCTACAGCACTTACCCTCTCATTCTACAGAAGTTATGGTCGCTAACAGCAACGCGAGGCGGATCCGAAACGATTTGGGACATAAACGCAATGACGTCATCTTTGAGCGACGTCACGTGACCAGGAAGCTACAAAACCAATGAACAGTAAGGATCACTGTGCGTCGCGGACGTTGAAGTCGCTGTGAATGAAGCGCCTCGCATCTTGTAATGAATTCTCAGTTTATTTGTAAAAATATTTTTTTTTACACAAAATAATGTCATAATGAAGATTCTGAAAGATGGAGAATGGATTTGCTTCCTTGAAGCTTCTGCTAGTTTCAGTATTTTCTCTTCGTGTCTCTTCAGGTGAGTTTTAATAAATAAATATAATCCAGTTTATACAGATGTAGATGTTTGTCAGAATTTCAGCAAATTCAGAATAAGTCATTATTTATCCCGCAGTGCGCGCGCTAAAGTACTAAACTTATCACTATATAATATGTCACTGCGAATATTAACGCAAATAATAAATGTATCCCAAATTTATTCAAGTATCACATATTTTAGATGGTTGCTATAAGATCTAGTTAGAGATTACGTGCATTTATGACATTATAACTTAAACTAGAATGTGACATTTCCTGAAGAAAATGTGAGTAGTGCTTGCCGGTGCAAAACGCTACACGCAGTGTGTGCGTCTATAGTGGCTATCGTTTTTAGTGCCCAACGCTAGAGGCGTGAAGTGTACTCTGAAAGACGAGCGTTTTGATACCCGGTACGCACGTTTGTGAGCTTTTTTTGGGGGGGCGTGGCCAGTGACGTCACGTGACGTCATCGCGAGATGTGGCGTCCCGCTCCCCTCGCCGTGTCGAGCGATCGGATGTGTCGCACGCCTGTGTCGCCCGAGGTTTGCCGTTTTCCGTTTTTCGCGTGTTCCCGCCCACGTGACGTCACGTGGCGAAATGCGGCGTCGAAACGGCACTCCGCCGGAGGTTCCCCGGACCGCGCCGAACGGTTTGACGCCTCACTCGTCCGGGTCGGTGCCTGTTTAGCGGCGCGTTTAGCTGATAGGTTTGCGCGGTGGGCGTGGCCTATGACGTCACGTGACGAGCGAAATTCACCCGGGGTTTAACTCTCCCCGTCTTGCCGAGCGTTTTGACGTATCGCACGCCCGTTTCCGAGGACGTTGGTTTTTCGCCCAGTTTGATTCGACGTTTTAAACCACATGTCTCGCAAACCGCCCGCACGTTTTGAGGTATCAGCCGTCGTGCTGGGACAAAAAATGCCCGAGCAGTGAAGCGCCGAAATTTGGCTAGTCAGCCACAGCATTGTAAGAGTAGTGCTTTGCAAGCACTACTAACTATACAACCGGAATACACGGGAGGGGAGGGTTCATTTCTTTATTTTTTTCTCACGGTGCAGTTGCTCCAGTTGGCCCATAGAGTCGCTGTTGTGTTTAGAATGTTTAGAGATCTTGTGAATGTACAGAGCAACACAGCAAAAGCTGAATGCCGACAGAATACAATCATTCAGCTTGTAGTCGAGCAGCTCTGTTTGTGTTTTCAGCTTTAATTGTCTCCTCCATCATTAATTATTGTGTACAGATCCACACTCTCTGCTGTACCTCCACACTGGACTCCCACCAGGAACACATTTCCCAGAGTTCACTGCTGTTGGTCTGTTTGATGGAGAGCAGTTTGTGTACTATGACGGCAACATCAGGAAGATGATCCCAAAGACACAGTGGATCCAGAACATCAGTGCAGATTACTGGAACAGAGAGACTCAAAAGCAGCATGTTAATCAGGAAATCTTCAAACTCTACCTGGCTGATGTAAGAAAGCAGGAGTTTAATCAGACTGAAGGTAAAACACACACACACACACACACACACACACAGCTTTAATAATTAACACACACATTGACTGCATTATGGTGTAACTGCAGGTGTGAATTTAAACATCACTTCCACCAACCACAAGTTTTGTACATTAATGTATAAATATATAAAAATATAATGCATCATTAGCTGTTGCAAAGCAAAATCACATCTGATTGCCCGGGAGAAAGATCACATTCACTTCTACCACACAAGAGTCTGATCTTTCCTGAATTGTTCTTTAGAATTCGACAGACATGAAGTTCTAACAGGAGTGTGTCCACTGAGCAGCAGTTTAGCAATGTGCTTGTGTGTGTGTGTGTGTGTGTGTGTGTGTGTGTGTGTAGGAGTTTATACACTACAGAGGATGTACGGCTGTGAGATTGATGTTAACGGCACCACTAGAGGATACGATCAGTACGGTTATGATGGAGAAGATTTCTTCAGTCTGGATTTGAACACTGGAAGCTGGACTGCAGTTAATGATGAAGCTGAGATCTTTATAAAGAGATGGGATCCGAGAAGATCTGAGGCTGAATACTGGAGGAACTTCCTGGAGACTGAGTGTATCGACTGGATAAAGAAGTTTGTGTCTATGGGGAGGAAAGGTGTGTGATCTACTGTGTTACACTGATAGTGTACACACTAATAACACACTCCCTCACTACAACACACACACTGATAGTGTACACACTAATAACACACTCCCTCACTACAACACACACACTGATAGTGTACACACTAATAACACACTCCCTCACTACAACACACACACTGATAGTGTACACACTAATAACACACTCCCTCACTACAACACACACACTGATAGTGTACACACTAATAACACACTCCCTCACTACAACACACACATGGATAGTGTACACACTAATAACACACTCCCTCACTACAACACACACTGATAGTGTACACACTAATAACACACTCCCTCACTACAACACACACATGGATAGTGTACACACTAATAACACACTCCCTCACTACAACACACACTGATAGTGTACACACTAATAACACACTCCCTCACTACAACACACACTGATAGTTTACACTAATAACACACTCCCTCACTACAACACACACTGATAGTGTACACTAATAACACACTCCCTCACTACAACACACACATGGATAGTGTACACACTAATAACACACTCCCTCACTACAACACACACACTGATAGTGTACAGATTAATAACACACTCACTCACTACAACACACACACTGATAGTGTACCACTAATAACACACTCCCTCACTACAACACACACACACTGATAGTGTACACACTAATAACACACTCCCTCACTACAACACACACTCTGATAGTGTACACACTGATAACACACTCCCTCACTACAACACACACACTGATAGTGTACACACTGATAACACACTCCCTCACTACAACACACACACTGATAACACACTCCCTCACTACAACACACACACTGATAGTGTACACACTAATAACACCCTCCCTCACTACAACACACTCACTGATAGTGTACACACTAATAACACACTCACTCACTACAACACACTCACTGATAGTGTACACACTAATAACACACTCCCTCACTACAACACACACACTGATAGTGTACACACTAATAACACACTCCCTCTCTACAACACACACTCTTATAGTGTACACACTAATAACACACTCCCTCACTACAACACACACTGATAGTGTACACACTAATAACATTTTTTCAACACACACACACACACACACACACACACACACACACTCTCTTACATACATATATAGCCTAATGTATGTCCTGTAGCTTCCTTCAAACATTTTTTTTATATTTTATTTTGTTTATAAATAAATCACAGGGTTTATTATATTTATGTCTCTGTGTTTCTGCAGTTTCTCCTGCAGCATCTGTGTTTCAGAAGCACTCAGCTCCTACAGAGGTGGTGTGTCATGCTACAGGTTTTTTCCCCAAAGCACTGAATATTAAATGGCAGAAGGACGGAGTGGACGTGTATGAAGACGTGGAGCTCAGTGAGACGTTACCCAACCAGGATGGAAGCTTCCAGAAGAGGAGCATTCTGAAAGTCTCAGCTGAGGCCCTGCAGAAACACACCTACACCTGTGTGATTGAGCACAGCAGCTTGGAGAAGGAGATGGTGCTCAAAGTACCAAAAGGTCCTGATCCACTACAGAATTACAGAGTGAACACTGATTTACTGATGCAGCAGATAATAAACAGTCTGTTCTGATTTAACAGGTGGAGGATCAGATGGAGGACAGATTGTGATTGGGATCATCGTTGGTGTGGTCGTGTCTCTCCTTTTTCTTGTTATTGTTGTTGCTGGAATTGTGGTCTGGAAGAAGAAAAACTTTGGTAAAAAGAGGAAAAAAACAGGTATGAAGTTCACAGAGACCAGATTCAAACTTTGTAATTTTTGCAACAGGATTTAATGGATATTTCACATATTTTAACTTTAATTGTTAAATAAAACACAATAATAATCTGATTCTTAATTAAACACAGATTTAATAATAACTGCATGTTCATCATCTGTGTTTCAGGATTTAAACCTGTTCCAGCCAGACCCTGTAAGTGAAACTTTATGATCCATAAATGATGTTTAAATCCAGTACAGTGTTTCTGTGCTGCAGTGTTTTGATTTCACTTTGTGATGATTTGAATGTTTTACAGCCTCTGAAGGAGTTTCTTCCTCCATTAACTCCTAAAGTGTGAGAGTGTGTGATCCTGCTGCAGTGAGAGAGTAAGACATGATGATGTTTACACTGTAATCTGGAATATTAATGTTCTTCATATGTGGTCTCCTGCTGTTGTACCAAATCTTCCTCAGGGTTTGTGTTGTGTTTCACCTCCATTCACTTCCTCCACAGAAACTTCAACCTGCAGTCAGAAGATAATCCATAATACAGCAGTGGAAGTGGGGAGATATGAATAGCAGGATATGGATCAGATGGGTGATGACGTCACTGGTCGTGTCACACAACCTGAGATCATCAACATCCTCCTAATCAATTCTAATGAAGCATTTGTGAAAGCTGGTGTTCGCTTTTCAGTTTGGATAGAAGAACCTGCTTAGTACTAATTTCCTGTGAAGTTTTTCTGTAAGACCTTCTAAAATCTGGTATTTTTTTTATGAAGTGCTTCAGCACTTTTATTCTTTGTAAAATAATGTTTATCTATTGTCATGTAGCATCTTTATCTGCTTACTGTTTACTGTATAATGCTGAAATCATTATAACCGATTACTTGCCTTTAATATTTTCATGAACAAAACCAAAGTGTTTGTGTCTCTGATGCACATTAAGTCAAAAATGTTGGTTTTTAAATGTTGTTGTGTGTGTGTATATATAATATATAGTTCTGTAAATAAATTTTTTTTAATAAAAGTGTGTTTTTTGTTAAGAACCAAACCTAAAAACAGTTTTGCTGCTCTGGCTGATAAAGCTGTGTGTGTGTGTGCTAATTAGAAGTGAATTGGAATCAGGTGTTTGTGTTTAGTCACATGGAAGTCAAGTCAAGAAGCTTTTATTGTCATTTCAACCATATATATCTGTACACAGTGAAATGAGACACCGTTCCTCCAGAACCCTGGTGCTACACAAGACAACATGGAGCTACATCACAGAAAGCACCGAGCTAAGGACTAGTAAGTGTCTTCACCACACAAGGTGCATTGTGTGAAAACAGTGCAAAGGCAAACAAGACTGTGTGAACAAATACACAAAACACAAAATAGCGCCGCCAGTAATCCTGTTGTATATTGCACAATGCGGTGTGTAAAATGGACGTGCAGTGGCTGCTGGGAAATGTAGTTTCTGCCCTTTATCCAGATCCTTTATATACAGTTCAAAATAAAATACTCTACTTAAACTAAGTCTAACAACAAACATATTTAAATCTGCTGTTTAATCCAGTATCAGTGCTGCACATAGTATACATATATATAAAATCATAAAGGAATAACTTGTGCATTTTAAACAACCAGAGCATCAGTGTTCCTCATAAATATAACCTACTGACTACCGTAATGTTGGCAAAATGACATGCAACCAACATGCATATAAATATTATAATCTTTATGAATTAATGTACAAATATTTTTAACTGTTTTAGACTTGTTTATCTGTATTTCAACACCTCATATAATCACATGCTTAAAAACAGTGTGTTGTTCTTACATTAATTGGCCACTAGATGGCACTAAAGTGTTCTGATTTAGTTCTATGTTGTCATTATATTAATTGGCCAATAAACGGCGCTGTAGAGTTTCATGTTTCCACACGAAGACAGGAGAGTTTATTAAAATAAACTCACTGGTTTTCTAAATTATATAAAATAATTCATTCAGGACACTAATTTACACATATGCACAAAATAGCTAGCTAGAGTACCAATTTCATATTGAAATGACCGATTTTTTGTAATTAATTACAAACAAAGTGAAAATCGTATATAATATAGATTCATCACATACAGACTGATATAGTTCAAGTTTATTTTAATTTTGATAATTTTGGATCACATTTTACAGACCAATCAAAAGAACATTTTGAGTAAATTGTTGGCCTTCTGGAAAGTCTGTTTATTTACTGTATTTGTACTCTATACTTCGTAGAGGCTCATTTTGCTTTAATTACTGCTTCAATTGGGTGTGGCATGGAGGTGATCAGACTGTGGCATGGAGGTGATCAGTCTGTGGCATGGAGGTGATCAGACTGTGGCATGGAGGGCGATCAGACTGTGGCATGGAGGTGATCAGACTGTGGCATGGAGGGCGATCAGACTGTGGCATGGAGGGCGATCGGTCTGCGGCATGGAGGTGATCAGACTGTGGCACTGCTGAGGTGGTATGGAATCCCAGGATTCTTTGACAGTGGCCTTCAGCTCATCTGAATTTTTTGGTCTCTTGTTTCTCATTTTCCTCTTGACAATACGCCACAGATTCAGCCAGTCAGGCAACACCAACACCATGGTCATTTAACCAATTTTTGGTGCTTTTGACAGTGTGTGCAGGTGCCAAATCCTGCTGGAAAATTAAATCAGTAGGATTTTGTCTGCTGGAAAATGAAATCAGCATCTCCATAAACTGGTCAGCAAAGGGAAGCATGAAGTGTTCTAAAACCTCCTGGTAGACGGCTATGCTGACCCTGGACCTGTTAAAGCACAGTGGACCAACACCAGCAGATCACATGACTCCCCAAACCACCACTGACTGTGCAAACTTTACACTGGACCTCAAGCAGCTTGGATTCTGTGCTGCTCCTCTCTTCTTCTTCCAGACTCTGGGACCTTGAATTCCACATGAAATGGCAAAATTACAGTCCTTTTTTTTCCTTTGTCCAGGTAAGACACCTCTGACATTGTCTCTGATTTAGGAGCGGCTCGACATGAGGAATGCGCCAGTTGAAGCCCATGGAGACGTCTGTGTGTGGAGGCTTTTCCCTCATGATTGTGGAGACTGAACCAGACTGAGAGAACATTTAAAGGCTCAGGAACATTTGCAGGTGTTTGGAGTTAATGAGGTGATTAATTAATGAGACACCACAAGTCTTCAATATTCAACTATTTCACAATATTCTCATTTTCTGAGACACTGAATTTTGGGTTTTCATTATCTGTAAGTCAGAATCATCACAATAAATAAAATAAACACTGAAATATATCAGTGTGTGTGATGAATCTATATCATATACCAGTTAAATTTTTTTATTGAATTACTGCAATAAATCAACATTTTTAATCATATTATAATTTATGGAGATGCACCTGTGTGTATTCTTTTCTCTTTTATTAACGTAGGAATTGCGTAAAAATCAGAATAACTACAGAAATCATACACTCGTCTTTTGCGAAGTGAAAACCGAATACAAAGTGTTTGAAAAATCAGCCAGTGGTCAAAAGCAGATCCACACCAACACACTGTGTGTCAGTGAACACGACTCTAAAACTGCAGTATTATTGTCTCAGAGGAGAAAACACAGCGTAAGAATACTCCATTTCATCACTGATCTTCTTGAGCAGCTTCTCAGAAACCTGTGGAGCAGAAGATGGGTGTATTTTCATCATTATGGGAGTGAAATACATTTTCATATATAATCTATAAGTGCTCACCTTATTAACTCCATAAAAAGTCTATATATAAACACCTGGTGGACTTGGTGGATTTGGTGTAGTTTCTGAGATATACTGAAGATCAGGCATTGCTTTTACCTCTATAAATCTGCACAACTAAAGAAACTGTAATATTCCAAATCATTAAAAAATTCTGTACAATAAAGCTGAATGAAATGGTGGAAAGATCCAGAAGCTTCCTGTATGAAGAAACCAATCGCTTACAGTGCTCAGGTGGGATTTTAGTTCAGTCTTGAAGATTCTTTGGTGAATATTTTGTTCACTCTGGTCAGATTTCGACTAACAGCTTTAATTTCCTCTTATGGAACCATTTGAATGTTTCCATTTGAGGACATTTTAGATCGTTATCATGGAAAGTTTAACCGAGTCTCATCCCATCCTCATCATCCTGGTACACACATTCTTCTCAAGAATTCCTTTCCATTATATAGATGTTGCTGGTACCATGACAGGATAAAAACAGAAGTATACTAGTAGTAGTTCTTCAGTAATGGAGTCATTTAATTTTAGTTGATTGTGAATTCAAAACATGTTTTTTTCCCTCTGTGAGGATCGAAAACACAAGAACTCTTTCTCCTGATCGAATCTTCTGACTGACCTGCTGATTCTAATCAACAATAAGAGAACTTATTAGTGCAATCAGCTGCTTTTTGTGTGTTTTTTAAAATAGATTTTTCAAATTTATCGCACATAAATTTCTATCATATTGCAATGATTTTTAACTTTGTAGTTTTCTGAGGTAATAATTCGCTCGGATCCACATTTTATGTGAATAACTGCACTGGAAATGTGTTTAATAAATGAATTGTCGATAAATTGGGTTGGATACGGTGTTAGTGTGTGTGTTTAAGATTAATAATAATAATGTAGAGTTGAGTGTATTTACTGTTTTTGTCAAATTTACCTGATTGTCTTCTGCTTCAGGACCTAAAGCAACATTAGTAATTATTATTATTATTATTATTATTATTATTATTATTATTATTATTATTATTAGCATTATTAGCATTATTAAAATTATTATAGAAATAATATTTTACCTCCATGTGTGTTTTTGTGCTTCAGTATGATGAAGATCAGGACACCGAGAAGAATCACAACTGCTGAGCCAAACACCACGTTCACCACAAAGATCAGAGTCGAAGAGAAAGAACCTGGAGGAAAACATCTGAGCTTTAAAAACCACATCATATTTTCTATAATTGATCATTTTATACCTGCAGCATTTATCAATAAGAAAAACTTGGTGAGGACAAAAAGATCACACCTGCTGCTACTGTTTCTCTGTCTGAGATCTTCGAAAGTGTTTTATTTCCCCCTGAGAAATAAAACATTATTTTTTATTTGTATCTTCAGTCACATTGATCAGCTTTTCCTACAATTATTCACTTTGTAGAAATGTACCTTTCACTCTCAAGTAGTTCGTATCATGAAATGTAATTCGCATCAGATCAGTGGAGCTGCAGTAATAAAGTCCTGTATCAGAGACGTTCACTGCAGTGATGGTGAGAGACGTGTTCTCACCCTGAACAGATATCACCATGCGCTCACTTTCATCAAAGAAGTGACAGTTTTGTGATGGAACTGATTCAAAAAACTTTTTACACCCAATAATAAGAGGAGCTGAACCACATGTGTGTTTAAACCAGCGTATGTACCCTGAAATAATCAGTTCATGTCGACACCAAATAGTGACATTATCTCCAACTTCTACCTCCAAAGTTACAAAGCACAGGGACTCTGAGAACAAACCTGCAACACACACACACACACACACAAACACACACATTCTATTCATACAAATTGTTAAAAAGGAGATTTTACAAGCGTTTCTGAATAGACCTGATCATTTCTGCTACATTTGACTATATTTTCCTTTTATAGAGCAATAAATGAAATGATTACAACTTACCCATAACACAGAGAAATAAAGGCAGAGCTCCAAACTCAACCATTGTGCATCAGAAGAGAGACGGAAAGGAAATGTTGGGTGAATCGAATGCTGGGTTATGTGTGTGGTCAGTGTATTTATAGAGCCAGTGTAGTAGCATAAAAGAAAAAAACCTATAAAACAATCTTATTGTTATCTTTACTTTCTCTGAGTCAACAGTGAGAACCAACGGAAATGGAGACTTTACTTAAATCTCCTGTATCTGAATTTAGAAGAGATTTTATTAACAATAATAATAATTAAAAAAAAATGTAAGCAATCACCAAATTAATGGTAATTTGTGGTTTTAATTTTGTATTAATTTATTTTAAATATTAGTTAGTTATACTGTACTTATGTTAATATTCTACAGGGAAAAAGACATTTCTGCTTTTTGTTTTTTTAATAGTTAAAATTTCATGTATTATTGTTGGTTGAATTGTTCTTCTCATTCGTTATAATTCAATATTCAATAGAATTGAATTTGATTGAGAATTGAATTTATGCTGAATATATTTATGTATAAAATTTGTAAAAGGGGGTCAGGAGCAGATGAAAAATGAAGTTTGTTGTCAGAGATCTCTGTAGTTAAAAGGTGAAACGGATGCATGGCAGTTTTGTGGTTGGAAAGTTTTCAGACCATGTTTCTGCTGCATGTGTTAGATTGAAGACCTCATCTTTTTTTTTTTTTACTCTGCCTACTAGGGTTAGGACATTTAACAGAATTTACCACAATACCTTCTCCACACTTTATGCTTCAACTAATAGATCACTTCAGAATAGTTCAGTGTTCAGCAGTTCCTGTTGCCTGCTGTATTTTAACTCAGTGTTTTGGTTCATCAATGTTCATGGACCAATGAGCTCTGACTTCACTCAGGAAGGCTTGGGTTACATTGTGATTCTCCCAGAAGCACTGTGGTATGTCCAGATCCATTATTCTTTATGTTTTCTTCACTTCCCAGCTTCACTATATTCTATTTCTTTGTTAAATAACAGCATGTAGTTATTCATTTGTTGTGGAAATAAGACTTTCTCACTGAAGCTTGGGATTTGAGATTTGTAGTTTGGATGTCAACATGGACAATCTTTCGAATAAACATTTGCAGCTGATGTAGGTCAATTAATTAAATGATATATCACCAGCAGATATTTCAGACAGTGGACAAACCTTTTTAAAAAGTGCATCCTATAAGAATGTTCCCTGTTTTACACTGTTATAGACACTGTCTCTCACCAGCCAAACCCATTTTGAGCCCCGACTTTGATAGATTGATGAATGTAGATCGAACAATCCTTCTGATCCTCCTGTGTAATGTGTTCGTCAATTTACTTATTGATTTACTTATTTCTTTGTGACCTGGAACCAAAAAAAAAAGACAATAAAAGAATATACTTCATTTTTAATGACTTTTTACCTCATGAACTTGACATGTTCAATCTCCCTCATCAGATTTGAACATTTTACAGATGATAATTCCAGCAGTGAGAACAATGAGAGTCACTACTGCGCCAATGATAGTAATCTGTGCTCCACTTAATCTTCTGTTAAATCAGCACAGAATCTGTATGTTCTTCTGCATCACTGTAAATCTGTAGTTTCTAGCAGTTTAGTGTAACAGACTTCTGTTTGATACACTCCTTTTCCAGGCAGCTCTTCTGGACATTATCTTCAGCTCCTGCAGACTCCTACATCTTTATATAAGTTACACAAACAGCTATCTATAGCATTTTGTTATTTTCAACTATTCATTCAACTAATTTCAATGTTATTTGTAAAGTGTTTTAACAATAGATATTGTCCCAAGTCAGCTTTACTTCCAAATCCATAAACTTGACCCTATAACATTAATACCACAAGTGTATACCTGAGGAATGAGCCAACTGTAAAAAACTTGACTGAAATGGGAATCGTTTCCTCACCCGGGTGGCACCGAACGTGGATTGATTTATAGTTCCATCACTGACGGAGACTCCTGTGTGGAAAACTTTATGGTGATTGCAGAACTAAACTGTTGTAGAAGACTTTCTATTAATTACAGTCCAAATCCATATTCATGGTTTACAGCATAAATCACAACATCCTTGTTTCTGAATAATCAACTTCAGGCCATTCATCAAAGAGGATATGTAAAAACAGGAAAGGATTCATGTTAATCCAAACATATTTTATTAAACCAGCAAACCAGCAAAAACTTTTCATCATAATTACAATGCGTTCATGCAATGTGGCATCAGTACACATTTCAGCCTTAAACTCGAATTTCTGCATCACATGACTGAAACTGATCTGTTTCCCCTTCAAACAAATCCATTTTTACTTTCACGATCTCAGAGTTCATGTCTTGCATTATATACTCACTAATGATGTTTCTGAGTGTTTGGTTTCTGTTTTTAATAGTATATAGATTTTGCAATTTTGATCCAGACTTGTGGACTTTAAACTCTTTGGGAATCACCTGTTACTGACTTTAAATTCAAATAGATGATGTTTTTATGAGTTGGATTATCACCACATTTACACATCAACAAAACACTTTAACCTCCAATTCACATTGGAGAGCTGAAGTAGAATTTATTCGTTTAGCATCACGTCTTTTAGCAAGACCGTGTCTTAAAGCTGAGCGTGTTTCACATAAATCATATAAAGGAATAAAATTTTCATTATTTGGAATTGAATGCTTCTCACATAATTTAGACAGTTTCTGGTATAGGTACTGTAAAGGCGCCATTACTCCATAATCAAACACAACATCCTACTGCCCTCTACTGGTCAAATCCCTTCATGACAACCTTCTTTGTTACCACTGCTACTGTTATTATTAATAATATGAATAATAATAATCATAATAAAACTTTATTTATATGACACATTTTATACATTTAAGAAATTTGAAGAAATTTGCCTTAAAAAGTGACGTGAAATAGACACGCATACACACACACATGCACACACATGCACACACAAACACACCATTGTTCTTGACCACCACTAAAACTTCGTAAAAAAATAATATGAATGATATTGACTAAAAGAGTTTTGTTCTTAAATCTAATACAATAAGAACTAATCCCATTTTAGTCATATCAGAATGACTACATCATTTCTCTGTCCATTTATATCTCTCTCTCTCTCTCTCTCTCTCTCTCTC
>MU551715.1:28754-73754 GCA_024362625.1 Silurus asotus
CACACACATGCACACACAAACACACCATTGTTCTTGACCACCACTAAAACTTCGTAAAAAAATTATATGAATGATATTGACTAAAAGAGTTTTGTTCTTAAATCTAATACAATAAGAACTAATCCCATTTTCGTCATATCAGAATGACTACATCATTTCTCTGTCCATTTATCTCTCTCTCTCTCTCTCTCTCTCTCTCTCCTAGAAAGAAAAAGAAAGGAGATGAATTCAGTAAAACATGTTTATTAAAATTTAATAAAAAGATTTTCAACAAGTTTCATACCTTACACACACTTTTTCTTTGTGAACAAACGCTAAAAGTCCAACATGTTTGCTTTAGAGGCTGTGAAAGGAATCCAGTGTTCACATACATATAAACATTACAATTATATCAGCTTGTGATTGTACAGTCTCACTTACAGGCATTGGGACTTCTCGGGGCTGGAACAGATGTGAGATCTGCACAAGAATAAGGAAGAAAATGCAATTACAGTCAATTATGAAAACAATATCAATTATACAACACAAATTCTCTTTATCGTGATTAGCAACATAGTGTGGACGAAAAATACAATTTACTCGTTGATAATTAAGTTGTCTTGATCTTTCTGTCTTACCTTTTCGAATTCTCCTCCAAATGCCAAAAACGGAAACACAGATTATGAGGATGACGAATACAGATAAACCAATGACAAACCCAAGCCACGGTCCCACATTATAACATGCAACTGTAATGAAAAAAGTATTTATTATTTGCTGCATTAATAAATCAGCCTTTACTCTGAGAATCTGTTGTTTTTCGTAGTAGGAAAGTGTTTCTCTTACTGATTAGATCGTTATACTCAAATGTTGTCTTTGATTTAAAGTCGTCTAGCACCAATACATTGTCCTTAACTGCCGAGATACACACACACACACACACACACACACACACACACACACACACACACACACACACACACACACACACACACACATAAGGCATAAATATTAACGTGTGGTTCATTATGTGTTTATTACTTTGTGATGTGGGCTTCAGAAACCTATAAATTCAATACATTATAGATCTTAGTCGTTTTTGTTCAC
The DNA here is from genome assembly GCA_024362625.1 of Silurus asotus. Taxonomy (NCBI): domain Eukaryota; kingdom Metazoa; phylum Chordata; class Actinopteri; order Siluriformes; family Siluridae; genus Silurus; species Silurus asotus. The sequence goes on from MU551715.1 coordinate 29,841, forward strand.
GTCGAAAGATCTGAGACACAAGTCAAGATTAGTGTGTGGTATATTTTGTGATATTTTACACAAACTTGTAAAAGAATGTGTAAGATTTGTGTATGTGTGTGTGTGTCTGTGTGAGAGCTGCACATTCCGAGCAGATCACACACTTTACCTCTCCTCTGAATTATTTTGCTGTAGGACACAAACTTCATCAGCCAGTTGACACACTCAATCTTCAGATAGCGCTTCCTGATTTGAGCCTCAGTGCCTGCAGTCTTCCACTGGTGTTTGGTGATCACCGCTTTATCGTTAGCTGCAGTCCAGGTTTTACTTTCTAGATCTAAACTAATAAAATCTTCTCCATCAAAACCATATCGATCGTATCCTGCAGTTTTGCCGCCGTCATGGACCCCACAGCCGTACATCCACTGTAGCGTATGACTTCCTGCGCACACAAAAACACACACAGTGTTGTAGCGTTCAGGTAGATGGTATACGTTAAAGTAGCATCAACATGAACACCAGGACTCAAGGTTTAACAGCAAAATGTTACCCAGAACATCACATCCTTGTAACATCTTTTCCTAAGATAAACCACACAAACACACCCAGTCATTCTCATGATGGAGCTGAAAACACGATTCATTAGCTGAGGAAACCTTCTAATAGTCCGGTTCACGGGAATCCACTGTAGGAGCTTCGGATGATTAAACCCCAGAAGACCTGCTGTTTTGGAGATGTTCTGATTTCATCATCTAGACATCAAAATCTGGCCCTCATAGATTCTTACACTCTGCTTTGTCAGATGTTTCAATGTTCTACCTAATCCATCATTTCTAATTAGAACTAATAAAAAACAGCACATCATGCTTACAAAGAGTTCGCATTCACCTTCAGTGTAATTAAAAGTTTTGATGATTGTATTCAGAAGCTGTTTGAGATTCTCCTGATCGCTCTGCATACGCTGGGATTGGTTGTTCCAGTAGTCTGCACCAATCTTCCGGATCCACTCTGTCTTCGGAATAATCTTCCCGATGTTGCTGTCGTAATATGCGACCCGCTCTGCATCCACCAGAGCCACGGCAGTGAACTCTTGGAAATGAATTCCTTGTGTGACTAAAGTGTAGCGGTACTGCAGAGTGTGTGTGACTGTAATGTAAAAGAAAAAGCATTTTATTATTATTCGTAAGCAGGAACTCCAGTTTCAGCTCCAAATCCAGAAATATAGACAGAGATTTAAATCACTAACCAACAAACCAGTGTCTAAATAAATAAAGAAAAAAATTCTATTGGACACAGAAATCTCTCTATTCCTATATTAATAGGTCACTCATTATCAAGATGTATTCAATCACACTTACCTGCCAATGCCATAGGTAAAAGAATGATGAGAAAGAGCAGGACTTTCATCACGGCAGGTCTGAGGTCCATTTCCTGCAGATTTTAAGCAAAATTTCTTTATGAGAATCTACGAAAATATCTAAACAATCTTGTCTTTGTATTTATTCCTTTCTATGCCTAGATTTTCCTCATCAGCTGCATCTATAAATCATTTTATTACTTGGGTGGTTGAATTTGAGCTTCGCAGCACTTTTGTTCAGCTGACAGGAGGTGCCTTCAAATGTGCTTTTCACAATTGCAGACGTCTAGAAAAACCATCCCATCTGACACCTAATAGGCCGCTGCAACAGGAAGGTGGTAGAAGGATTGTAGCAATGGGGTATTGTGGGAGAACTTGAGAAGACTGATGCATTCCAGAATTCAACCAATAACGGTTTGATCCCATTAACTAATCATTGAGCCCAATTATTCCCAATGACCAATCACTGCTTGTCTTGAGCAATTTACCAGTAACAAATAAGTCGAGGTTTCCTTCATGACTAACCACCTTTCTTTTTGTCTATATATTTCTAATAGAAAGTATAGTCAATTGTAAATGCCATAACAAACGATGACTGGAAGTTGATTTCTTTTTTTCTGTTTTGATATGGTGGCTTTCTGAGGCCATGTTCGCCATGTTCGCCATGTTGGCCATGTTTTATACCCGATACAGCTCTCGAGCTTGTAACACAGATAATTATTTCTTCTTGGCACTTGGCAGACGCCATCATCCAGAGCAACGTACATAACAAGTTCTAACAATAAATACTTCCCCATTTTGGTCCAATGGCTCAGGCAAATTTCATGAAGAAGACATTTGTACAAAAAAAAAAACAACTTTAAAGAATGGAAGAAATTTTCACTTTTAGCACCACCAGCACCATCTACCATCACTTCAGAGCCTTGAATCACACCTCCTTTGTACCCTGAGTGATCTTTGGGTCTAACCAGTGCCAGAACTTTTTCCAAGTGCAATCTCTTGGTAATTTATAACATTCCCTCCCCAGATTAATGCATGATGCATGTACAGTATTCAGTGATCTTCCTCAGAACCAGAATGGCATGTAACTTGTTTTGACTTGCAGGTGTACTGATTCCCGGAATAGAATGTGGGAAAATGTGTGTATACATACCTCGGAAAAACGTTAAAAAAATAAATTGTTAAAAGCACATCTGGATCCTCAGGATTTTAGGTGGCTTCTGGTTTAAGGTCCAGCACACAGAAGTAGATCCACAAACCACTTATCTACCAGAAACAACAAAACCTTGTGTGATTGATTGAAAGATCCATTATTGGATTCTGATCCTTTTCACATCTGTACTCCAGAGAAGATCCAACCTACCTCACATTAAAAGCCTCCAAAGTGGGAAAAACGCATTGTCCAAACTCGAGCAGAATTCATGCAGTTTGATCTGAAAGTAACGTTAAACTCCATGGACACGCCCCCTCGTCCGAGCCCAATGACGTCATTCGGAATAGAAAAAACAAAACAAAGAAAGAAATCAGAAAATCATGAGAAAAGTGGAAGATTGGCTTTCATCTGATAGATTATGATTATACACGAATAAGTGTGTTGCCAGGAGGACAATATGTTACTATTGAATAGAAGAAGTGAAAGTGAAAGTGTGAGATGAAAAAAAATATATATATATTATATATATATATATTATATCCACCATGATCCCAATCTGTCCTCCATCTGATCCTCCATCTTATCCTCCACCTGGTCCTCCATCTGTTAAATGATCACACAGTGTTTATTATCTGCTGCATCAGTAAATCAGTGTTCACTCTGTAAATGTGTAGATTTATAGGAAAGTGTTTCTCCGACCTCTCAGGATTCGTCTCTCGCTCACAGGCAGCACTAAATCCTTCTCCAAGCTGCTGTGCTCAATCACACAGGGGTAGAAACCTGTAGCATGACACACCACCTCTGAAGGAAACGAGCGTTTCTGGATGTTCACAGATGTTTCAGGAAGATCTGCAGAGACAAACTGAGAAATAAGTATCAAAACTCTTAGGAGTTATTTATCTCAAGAAGTAATTACATACAAGTAAATTTAATTGAGAAGTGTGTCATGAAGTCATTTTCGGTTTAGACAATAGGATTGAGTTATTTGTTTCGTGGTTTTATAACTATGAGTAGTGCAGTTGTGTACAAGAAAACATGGTTATATATGTATGTGTGTGTATGTACCTTTTCTCTCCAGAGTATGTTTTCCACAACCTTTTGTAAGGACATAATACATTCCATTTGCAGGTAGTACTTCCTGTGATTAACCTCAGCGTCTGTAAAAATCCAGTGGCGCTTGAAGATCTCAGCTTCATCATTAGCTGCAGTCCAGCTTCCAGTGTTCAGATCCAGATGGATGAAATTTTCTCCATCATAACCGTACTGATCGTATCCTCTAACGGTGCCGTCATCAGCACCCTCACAGCCGTACATCCTCTGTACAGTATGAACTCCTGCACACACACACACACACACACACACACACACACACACACACACACACACACACACACACACACACACACAGTGCTGATGTAATCATCACCAGCATGAAGTAAAGAATACAGTCTTATCTCAGACGCTTTACCTTTAGTGTGATTCATGTATTTTATTCCTGTAAGCAACAGATGATGCAGATCCTCCTGATTAACCTGTGTAAGCTGTGTCTCTCCATCCCAATAATCAGCTTCATTTCACTATAACACCATTTGTTTTGTTTTTTAAAGCACGCTGAGATACAAAACTGCCATAATCTCATGAAGTCTTAGAACCGAGTTTATTAAATAAAACTTTTTTATTTTTTTTACATTGTGATTAAAAGCTTACCTCAGGTTTGCTTTTATTACAATGTCAAGATGAGAGAAGAACAACCGAAGGCACAAAACAGAGAACTGCAAGAGGGTTTATGTGTGTGGAACCCCAGCAAATGAAACAGAAAGCTGAACATTACAAATAACAAAACAGCGAAATCACAATACATACAATAAAGTTCAGGGAGGTAAAGGGAGGAGGATTTTTATTTAGACATGAATTAAACCACATTGTAAACACAGGTGTCCTCAAACAAAACCGCCAGAGACTGTGGAGTAGAACTATATACAATAAAAAGAACGATAGCACAGTGAAATTCATTCTTCTTATATCCCAGTGATGTTGGGCAGCTGGGGTCAGAGTGCAGGGTCAGCCATGATACAGCACCACCGGAGCACAGGGGGTTAGGGGCCTTGCTCAAGGGCCCAAGAGTGGCAGCTTTGGGTGATACTGGGTCTTGAACCCCTGAACTTCTGATCAGTAATCAGAGATTGATAGCTGAACCTCTCACTAACAATAACACAATAGAGTGTTTTGCATTCTTTGCATGTACCGAATCGTCAAAGCGTGGAGGAAACCTGATAAGATCAGACTTTTTATCAGACAGATTTGGGCACATATTAATGCCAGTAAACTGCATGTCATTATTACGAATTATCACTGTGCTACAGTCAGTAACTCTGTGTGTGTGTGTGTGTGTGTGTGTGTGTGTGTGTGTGTGTGTGTGTGTGTGTGTGTGTGTGTTTGTGAGACAGAGACCAATAGGTGCAGGTATGAATCAGATGTTACCAAGCAAACTCGGTAATGAGTGTACAGTATATTACCCAGTATATCTGTCATTCTTTAGTGAGTCAGATAATTTGTCTGACTCTTTCGGCTCCCCCTCAAAAAAAAACCTTGTTACTCTATCTGAAACAGGCAAATTATGACGTGTTGTTTTTCACTTTCTTTAACATTGATTGAAGATGTTTGAGGAAATCTTTTATTTTCAATTTCCCAAAACCACACTTTTTACACACGGAGTCGACTCCTCCGAGAAGACTCGGTTACTACATAAGAATCGAATCCCTAAACCGACTCATTAATCAATTCCACTGCCTCGTTTTCAATAACAGCGAATTTCAAGCTTTAACACTCCATTTACACGTGAACACGTTTTTCCACCTGTTTATAGTCTATTGAGTATCTTTAATAACCATTAAAATATACAATTAGACAATAATATATATTTTATATAGTATTATACTCTAGGCTATACAGGGGACACATCTAAGGGTCGTGTATTCTAATTACTACACGGTCAATAACTACTTTAGTGAATGAAGTTTTATTACAAATCACTTATTAACATTTATTTATTAATATTTACTGCACTTAGATTTAACACTGAAATTTCATTTTGGGTAAAGAATTTGCAGACAATTCTTTAAAAAAAGGATCTGTTACTATACTATCCATGTATAATAGTAATATTAATATTATGTATTATAGTGGCGTATTCTATAATTATATAATATAATACTATCTATAAAATATTATATTATATTTATATTCTATAAAATTTACAGGAGAAAACTTTTAATCTTACATATATTTTTTTTAATTAATTAAAAAAATATTTGTAAATCTTTTATTATGCTTCTTTCAACCCGCACCCCCCCGTATGTTGTGTGTTAATGGTTTAAACCGGTTACTTCCTTGTTTTGTGGAAAAGTTTAGTTTGGGAAAGTCTCTGCTCTGTGACACCAAACTCATCAGAAATGAGTTCATTTAGTTCTTTTACTTTATAATTAAATAAATGGGGGATATTTGGTCACGGCGGTAGTTTCTTCTTCTTCTTCGTGGTGGTGTTTTGAAATCTTTTCTAAAGCAGTGAAATGGACTACAGGGAGAAGTTTCCTCTGCACTGGCTGGTTTGGCAGAACAACTACAGGCAGCTGGAAAATCAAATCTCCGCGGTATAAATATATAATGATTGTATAAATGTATTTATAATTATAGCGTGGAATAATGAGTTAAAAGTCACGGTTATTCGAGGACAGCTAGGTGTGGTAGCATGCTAGCTAACTGAATACAATACAAGCTCATTCGAGGGTTTGAGTTCTTCAATAATCGCACACAATAATTGCGTTTTGTTTGTTATTTTGTTATTCTTTAGTTTTTGTGCTGAGAAAATCCGAATAAAATGAATATAAATCTCAGCTTGGATTGATTAGCTGTTTTGTAGCTGTAAAATCACGGGCTGTGTCCCAATCAGCGCTTTAGTTCACTAGATAGTGTGTTGAACCTCAGTTTTGTTGTACCCTATGTAGTGCACATGTACAAGGAGCAGAGGCGGTTTGGAACTTAAACAGTACTGCCGGTAATCAGCACAATTACAGTGAGGCTGTGGTGTTCTAGCAGCGTGTACAGAACCACACACACACACACACACACACACACACACACACTCACTCCTGAGTAATGAGCTGTAATTAGATCAGGGTTTGTTTGTGTTATATGAGAGAGGGAGTCTGACACGTGTGTGATTAAATGTAATCTGATGATGATAATGAGGTGATCGTGGAGGAGATGATGATGATGATGGTGGTGATTATGATGATGATAGTTATGGTGATCATGATGGTGGTGGTGATTATGACGATGGAAGTGATGGTGGCGATCATGTTGATGATGGTGATGATGGAGGTGGTGATCGTGGTGATGATGTTGATGATCATGATGCTGGTGGGTATGTTGAAGTTGATAGTGATGGTGGTGAAGATGGTGATCATACTAATAATAGTGGTAATGATGGTGATGTAAAGGATGATGGTCGTGGTGTTGAGGATGGTGGTGGTGATGATGGCGGGGATCCTTTTGATGATGGTGGTTATGGTGATGATGGTGATTATGTTGGTGATGTTGATAGTGATGGTGGTGAGGATGGTGATCATACTGATGATAGTGGTAATGATGGTGATGATGGTCGTGGTGGTGATGATAATGGTGGTGATTGTTTTGATGATGGTGGTTATGGTGATGATGTTGATGGTGGTTATGGTGGTGATATTGATAGTCATTATGCTGGTGGTTATGGAGATGTTGGTGATGTTTATAGTGATGGTGGTGAGGATGGTGATCATACTGATAATGATGGTGATGATGGTGGTGGTGTTGAGGATGGTGGTGATGATAATGGTGATGATGGTAGTGTTGATTGTGATGTTAATGGTGTCGATGTTAAGGACGATGGTGGTGATGTTGATGATGATGATGTTGATGTTGATGATGTGTGCAGCACAATGTGGAGGAGGTGGACCCGAGAGGACGAACCCCGCTGCATCTAGCCGTGTCTCTGGGTCATCTGGAGTCGGTCCGAGTTCTGCTGAGACACGGAGCCCAGGTCACCAAGGAAAACGCCAAGAACTGGACCGGTCAGTCCAACGCACACACACACACACACACACACACACACACATTTTCAATCACATTCGCACGCACACTCACATTCTCTCATAGCTGTGTGTGTGTGTGTGTGTGTGTGTGTGTGTGTGTGTGCTGGTTGACATGCATGACTTCTCATGCTTTAAGAGTTTCACTAGCAGATAAGACACCGCAGCTGAAAAGGAAATAAGATGAACAGTGAATGTGTGTGTGTGTGTGTGTGTGTGTGTGTGTTTCGAGAAATGAGAAGGTGTGAGTGATGTCATGATGCGGGTGTGAGGGACACTCAAGTGTGTAATTATCATAACTATGAAACCTTATATGCTGTTAACATGCACAATTACAGAGTTAATGATTGTGTGTGTGTGTGTGTGTGTGTGGGGGTTTTAAATGACTGCTTGTCTCTCTGTTGACTGAACCCCAAACATCACAAACCAGGTTAATGTTATCTGTTGTGTATAACTTGTGTGTGTGTGTGTGTGTGGTGTGTAGTGCTCCAGGAAGCGGTCAGTACAGGAGATCCGGAGATGGTGCAGCTGGTTCTGCAGAGGCGTGATTACCTCAAAGCCTCCACAGCCCTCGCAGGAGTCCCCGCGTTACTGTGCAAGATCCGAGAGGTGACGCACACACACACACCACACACACACACACACACACACACACACACACACACACACACTTCCTCATCTTCTCCTGATGGAGTGATATTTGTACACATACCACAGAACTATGATGTCTTGTTTTGTGTGTGTGTGGGTGTGTGTGTGTGTTTGTGTGTGTGTGTGTGTGTGTGTGTGCGCACACACTGATGTGATGTTTCTCTCTCATCCTGCAGTCTCCAGATTTCTACATGGAGATGAAATGGGAGTTCACCAGCTGGAGTAAGTGCAGCTCCCACGTGTTGACGATTTTTCTGTGACATGACAAGTGCTAAATATGTGTGTGTGTGTGTGTGTGTGTGTCATGTTTACGTCTCAGTACCGCTGGTCTCACGTGTGTGTCCGAGTGACGTGTGCCGTATCTGGAAGAGCGGTACGAGTCTGCGAGTGGACGCCACGCTGCTCGGCTTCGAGAACATGACGTGGATCAGGGGGAGGCGGAGCTACATCTTCAAAGGAGACGGTACACACACACACACACACACACACACACACACACACACACACACACACACACACACACACAAGGATTCAATCAATATCAATTTAATTGAAGAACTGAATTCTGGATGTGTGTATATATTTTTGGTGTGTGTGTGTTTGTGTGTGTGTGGACAGAGAACTGCGCCGAGCTGATGGAGGTGAACCACGACGACGAGGTGGTGGACACGGAGCGCTTTGACATCACGCGCGAGCTGGACGAGGTCACGCTCGACTCCATGCAGCCCGAACAACAGGAAGTGGCCAAGCGTCTGACCACGCCCATCGTCAACACCTTCCTCGACACCAAGGACATCTCGTTCGAGAGGTGGGTCACCGTGGAGCCGAACGACGCCCAGTCCCTCACACGGGGATCTGAGAAATGATCAATCAGCGAGTTTTATAACGACTGAAAATCAGCACACTGAAAACTGACTGTGTGTGTGTGTGTGTGTGTGTGTGTGTGCGCGCAGGTGTAAATCAGGGATCTGGGGCTGGAGATCAGACAGAACAGAAGTAGTAAACGGGTTTGAAGCGAAGGTGCGCCTTTTCCTCATAAACTTCCCGTAAGACGGAGCTCTGAGGTCAGAGTCAATTCTGACCAATCAGAATCCAGATATCTGCATTATCACGTGATGCCCAGTATTATATCATGATAGTACAGTAATAAGAGTCTCAGGCTTTTGTCTCACGGGGATGATGGTGGTGTTGCAGGTGTTCTCCGTCAACAACGTGAACGTGGTGATTCGCACGAGGACGGAGCACCTCACCGACGAAGAGAAAACCCGAATCAAAAGTAACGGCTGAGATCACACGCGTACTACAGATGTGGAAGAACAACTGGATAAATACGTGATCATCCATTCCAGTGGTTGAGTTTCAGTGTGTGTGTGTGTTGCAGGTGAGAGGAACATTCTGGAGTCTTTTCTCGGGACGGTCGAGCAGCAGATCAGCGCTCAGGGGGTACGTGAGGGATGTAACCATATGATGTGCAGCTGCATTTGTTAATAATATGATTGTTATTATTAATAAAAAAAAAAAATGTGAGATTTATTGCTAAGAATTGTTCTTTAAGGATTTAACGCTGGAGTACGCGACGGCGACGAACCCGACAGCCATCACTCCAGAGGAATATTTTGACCCGGACTTTGACCTGAAGGACCGAGACATCGGCCGACCCATCGAGCTCACCATCAGAACCCAAAGGTCAATAAACAACTGATACAAATGAAACCCTGTTTATTGGTAGTGTCATTTCCTGGTTTGCTTTGTAACGAAGCTCTAGCGTCTCGATGACCTGGTTTTGATGCTCCTCAGGTTTAAGGGGACATTGTGGATGAGCGAGGAGCACCCCCTCTCTCTGGTGGAGCAGGTCACCCCTATCATCGACCTGATGGCTCGCACCAGCACTCACTTCGCCCGTCTCGGAGACTTCATCCAGCTCCGCTTCCCCCCAGGCTTCCCCGTCAAGATCGGTAACGTGGTCACGTTTATAATACGGCGCATAAGTATTCACACCCCCTGAACTTCCAGAGGTTGTCTCACCATCCTGAGTGTGAAGCGCGGTGGCGGTAGCGTTATGTTGAGAATACTCAATCGGCTCTGTGAATTCTAATTCTTTCTCGTCCCTCGGCAGAGATCCCGCTGTTCCACGTGCTGAACGCCCGCATCACGTTCGGAAGCGTAAACAAGTGCGGCACGGAGGAGCCTGCAGACGGGAGCCAGTCGTCCTCGACCTCTTCGCCGACGGAGGAGGACAAAGACAGCGAGAGCAGCGAAGCGTCAGGTATCAAGAATCCGCATCCACAAAGAGTTTCATAGATCACTAATACAGAGCGCGAGTCCGTGCTAATGTTCGAACGATCAGCACTCGGGAGTCTGAGACGATCGTGGACCTGAACTCGAGCGTGCGCAGGGGCAAAACCGACCCAGGATGGGGGGAATCAAATCTCTCTGTCTCCGTGCAGGTGTCACTCCATTCCAAGTGTCCCCCTCTGTTTTTACGGTTCCTGCTCACTATCACCAGCGTGGAGGCAGCAGACACACACACACCCCCCGGCCCTCCAACCACGACGAGGAGCTGCTGCAGTACGCCATCCACCAGAGCCTGCTCGAGTCCAGCAGCTACAGCGCGCAGGTGTGTGTGTGTGTGTGCGCATGAGTGTGTGTGTGTGTGTGTGTGTGTGATGCTGATGCTGATGTGTCTCCTCTTTGATTTCTAGAACCCTTGGAGCGACTCTAATGGAGTTTCAGCACACAGTCTAGTAGAAAGTCTGAGTGACGGGTGAGTCCAGACTTTTATTTTAAAATAAGTTTTAAACCGTTTGATATCATTCTCTGATCTTCTGCTTCTACACCTCTGGACCTCAGGAACGTCTCCGAAGGCGTGCTGGTGGATTTAAGCGAGACCACGCCCACCAGCACGGAGTCCGCCTCCAGCCCGGACTCCGACCTCCGATTGGCCATGGAGCTGTCGGCCCGTGAGCAGGAGGAAGAGGAGAGGAGGCGGAAAGAAGAGGAGGAGGAGCTGGAGAGGATCCTGCAGCTCTCGCTCATGGAAAAATGACCCGGACGAGAAGGGAGACGGAGGAAGGACAAAAGGGAAAATGCCGTTTCCTGGTCGCGGAGCCAACGGAGCTCGTCCACTTCCTGCTCTGCCGTGGATTATAACGCGGATCCTTCTGCTATTCTGACGAGCGAGCCGTTTGCTAAGAAAAAAATCGTCGCCCAAAGCCTGACCTTTAAACCACACACACACACACACACACACACACACACACACACACACACACACTTTCACTCACAAAGCACACACCAATTTATTTTTTTTTTAAACACTTCCTGTTTTCTTTCTGAGACGATGCTGCTGCTGTGACGGAGGAAATCTCTGAGCTGCTTCACTCAGACTGTGTAAAAAAGGCCAAAAGTCGTGAGTGTGTGTGTGTGTGAGTGTGTGTGTGAGTGTGTGTGTGTGAGTGTGTGTGTGTGAGTGTGTGTGTGTGAGTGTGTGTGAGTGTGTGTGTGAGTGTGTGTGTGAGTGAGTGTGTGTGTGAGTGTGTGTGTGAGTGTGTGTGTGAGTGTGTGTGAGAACCTTTAAAGCAAGCCGTGTTTTCACATAATCTCAGGGTTCTTCTGGTTTCCTTCATTGATGACAGAGGAGTTTCGAGATGACAGAAGGTTCCGGAGGCTCCCCAAATAAACGACCTTTGATTAGCTATAACAAAGCGTGAGCTGATGATCGCTGATGCAGTCAAATTAATTCATGAATCCTTCTTTAATCGCATGTGTTCATCTAGAAATGTAATCTGCGGATTGTTCAGGCTACTGTGCTCCGAGATATCCGCTCTCCAGTGTTACCATCGTTAGCCTGGGTTACAACTCAAACGCTTCAACTCGTACAGCAATACCGAACGCCACCACCGTGCCTCTGCGAGTGAAAGGTTTGTAGGCGATCCCTTCCGAGACTCCTTCGCTTCCTGTGTGAAGATCCATCACTGTGAGATTGAGGATAAGTCCAACTTTTTTCCCCCTTTCGCCCACATGCTCCTGTGCACCAGCAGGGGGCGTGAGTTTGAGAGCTACTTAAAAACAGGAAAGTCAACTCAAATGTCCTGTCTGGCGTTCACGGGATGCTACAGAAGCAGTTCCATCACCATTTTTAAAAACAAAAGAAAGAAATTCGCCAGTCAACATATAATGAAATGAACTCGCAGGACGACTGCTGGATGAAAATGTCTCCTACCTGTAATTATTTCATTCACCACCCAAATGAATGAGTTTTTCGGGATCCGTATCGACTTTTTTTTACACCAGACCAATCCGAGGTCATGTGCGGGACGCAGGGTTTTGTAACACCCTCGATTTTTGCATGAAAGGTGTAAAGCTGGGAACGCAGCCGGAGTGCATTGTAGCAAACCATTAAGATTAGCTTTCTCACACACACACACACACACACACACACAAACACATTTTATATGGGAGAAGAATTCTGATTAGATTTTTTTTTATTATTCCAGAACCATACAAAGCAACTGTGATTGTCTCCAGTTATACAGGCAGTGTTCAGGAACGTCAAATTTTTTATTTCTGGTGGTTTCTTGGGTTTTTAAAGGAATGAACTGCCAAACATAATGCATTTTTTTTTTTTTTTTTTTACCATATCAGGGTTTCTCACTGGCTAGTTTTCGCAGCTAATTAACTGTTTTCTGAGCTGAGCGTGTGGAGAAATGTACAGTGTGTTAAAGGTAACATATATAAAAAAAATAATAATAAAAGCACTTTATATGACTTGAAGGATGGAGATTTTATTTTATATATTATATAACTTTTTAATCTCAGAGTGTCTCACTTCTGTGACCAGCAGATGGCGCAATTCAAACAAGCGCTTCCGATGCTGCCGTTCATCATCAGACCCACTTATGGAACACCAGATAATTCATTACAGAGCAGAACGTGGATGCTGATGACCTTCTAAACATAGCCTCGTGTGCAACCGTAGGGGTTTTGAGCCCCATGTCCTAATCCAATCAGAGCGCAGGAAAGAGATGGACGGCGGTTTCTTCCACGGCGTGTAAGCAGGAGGCAGGGCTGGAAATAGAAATGCAGATTGGATTGTGCTACATGATTGGGAAAAGTGAAGGATGCTAAAGGAGACAGGGCTTCATCGTGAGCAGGAGACACCAAACAGTGAGACGTGAGACTGAATTCTTTTCTGCTAAAACTGTGGGTTCATCAATAATAATCAAACACTTCAACTCCCCCAAAAATCCGATCCAAATAACGTGAACAGAGACTTCGGATTTTGACGTGAGATTTATTTCGACAAATATCTTACGCAAAAGTCTCGCACTAAACAACTGCCAATAAATAAATCCATAAAATCTAAACAATACAACGCATATCGAATAAAAAAAGTGCAGGTGGAAATAAAATCTAAATCCAGCAGCTGTTGAGAGAACCGGATCGTGTGCAGGAGCCGAACTCTATATCGCTCCTAATGACATCAGGTAGAAGGTGATCGGATTACTGCGGTCCATCTGTGAAGCTTGAACGTCCGAGTTTCCCTGCGCTCAAACTTCTCGTCTCTCATCATCAGATTGGACGTTCACATCAACACGCTTCTCTCAACCCTCCAGCTCGGCTAATTACGTTAGCGTCAAAACCTGCGTTAGCATTACAGTGTGTTTATGGTTATTTTGATCCATTTAGAGCTACACTGAACCACTTGGTTGTAAATAGAAACGGTGGATTCAAACAAATAGATTCTCAACTCAAACAGCAATTCGTTGGAGCATCAAAAAATGTGAAAAGTTCGATCGGGTGCGATATAATGGGGGGAAAACTCGCATTTTTCCACAAGAGAACTAATAAACGTTATTTCTGTTTTTGTTTCATGAAAAGTAAAGGTCCTTATAAATCTCAATTACCCATGATTATAAAGCAAAGCTGATTTCCCGCAGACGCCATTCTGAACGACATATCGAAGAAGGGTCAAGTCGTCCATCTGACGCTCGGATCCTCCAGTCCTCCTCCTCAGGTCTTCGTTCTCCACCGTCTGCTCATCAGGGGGCCACACCAATGAAGACAAACCAATTATTGCAAATCAGAACCAATCCAAGGTGAAAAAGCTCATAATAATTTGAATAAAAATACAGTATCTATCTATCTATCTATCTATCTATCTATCTATCCCAGACAGTATAATTGATGAAACTATGTGCTTTAAATATGTTTGTTCTTGTTTACAAATACATATTTAAATTGTAATATCTGGGCCATCATCTATTCGTCCATTACGCATGCGCGCTTCAGCGCCGTGAAACCCATGTGCGGACGATGCCACGGTCCTGAAACGCGCATGCGCACAGGTTTAAGGACGGGTAATAATAGAAACAATTGACCGAAGACTGATCATATAAATTACCTCAGTCACCGAGCTCTCAGCGGCTTGTACACACACACCGCCATGACTATCACAGCCACCAGGAGAACAGCCAGCACGCTGATGAGCAACACTGAGACACAAAGCAGGAATAAACAATGATGTCCATTGCAGTATCATCACTAGGTAAACGTTCTGCTGTTCTTCTCCGATCATGTCTGCTTTCTAAACATATTTATAATCTATCAAAACATATTTTTACCTAAATTTTGATTCTGAAGCACCGCATACGGCCTTTCGTTTGCTGTCGTTTCAACAACAAAGGCAAACATGAAGAAAACAAACGATGAAACCCGGAGTCCCAGCATCACTGTGGTCCAGAACAGGTTCAGTCCCTCCAGCTTGGTCCATACACACTACTGTACTAAACAGTACGCCAGAAAAGTACACATCCGCTCCTAGCGTACTCTCCTCGTCTACTCTTTAGTACACTAGTATGCATTGTGGACGGGGTTAGAAGCTTCCCGGTCCTAAATCCCGCTGGATTTATTTCGCTTTGCTCCGAAAAGCCGCCATTTTGTTAGTTTTTTCTTTTTTCTGAGGTAATAAAGCTAACTGGTTAGCTCAGTGCATAAAATCAACAAATACTCATATAAATATAGTTGCAGGCTATTTAGATTTTTTTCACACGCAATAAAATGGCCATTATATTTCTGTTATTCATTTAATAATATTTAATTCTTAATTTAATTACATATATAATTAAAATGTAACTCGCCATTATACAGGATTAACGTGAGCATCGCTTATCGATGCATAAAAAAAACATTAATGGAAACAAGTGCCACAGGTGGAAACGGTCATAAAATATGAAAATAAACTCCCTATGAGGTCAATAAAACCCAAAATAAATACTAATAATATTTCTGTATTTTTATTCTTGCTGTGCAGCCTGGTACCAGTCCGTGGCCCGTTCTCATTACGTAATGTTATGTTAATAATGTCTTGGGGATAATGTTTCTAAGTAGCGACGCATCTGTTACAATCGGCCTGCATTGTTTTTTCATTTGTTAACTTGTAATAATTCTATACACCAGTACATCTGTCCTAATCAGTGTAAAAACACACATTTCCATTATCTAACATCTAATGAGAACAATAAGGAAGATCAGTTGCACAATGTGGTGTAACATGAGGTTGATTCCCAATGGAATTTCTTTGGAAAAATATAACAAACTATAATGAGTATATGAGGCTCAATTCAGATTGAAATGTTGTGCAAGGTGGAGGGTGGAGTAATGTTTCTTTCTTTGGGATTTTTATTTCCCTCTACATCCATCATGTCAGTATTTCGACAGAACGATTACACACATGTCTGGAAAGATTCAACTGGCCTTCTAAAGGAAGTCCAGTATAAATGACCTCAGATGATATATACATACAGCATATATCCTGTCTGCGCTGATGACTGTAAATCTTATCCCATCCAAGTAGTGCTCTCGTTGCTCTATAAATGCTATCATGTAGCATGATGGAATGACATTAACCTACAATGGAAGCGGATGGTAGTCAAATTACCCCGTGTCTGGCTTCATATAGTAAAGGTGGTTAACGTTAATGTGTGATATCAAAGAAGCTTATGGAAACTCCGCTGACCTGAGCGGGTTCATGTTCTCTCACTCTGAGCTTCTTTGTGTAGCAGATTGCTCCGCTTTTTTTTCCCTAAAATGGTGCTCAGGACCATGGTTCAATAACTCCAAAACAAGAAGTTCACTGCCCAATTTCATAATTTCCATCTCCAGGTCTCCTCACCTCACCTACATCAGTACCTAACTTTGCTAACTTGGCTGAAAGCGCACAAATCTCCACAAGCGCACTCCAGAATCTAGTGGAAACATCTTCCCAGATGAAATGCGTTAGGCATCCACACACTTTTAGATAAATACAATATTATTGTACACAATTAAATGAATACATCTGAATTGTGCTCACAAAATACAATAAAACCAATTAGTTTTACAGTAAAAGTGGCCCCAGGCAACAGAAAGTTTGAAGACCATCTTCTCGGTTGCTTGTTATTTCCATTGCTTCACCCACCTATTCATTGTGCTCATCAATAGGAAGTGCATTGAGCTCTCTTACTCTTTTGTTTCCCCCTCGCGCTGAGACCCACCAACGCCACAGAGGCCTTTGATCCATTTGCGAAGTGCTTGAATGTGGAATTAGCATCTTCTCTTTCATATTCCCAGACCCTCCATACCTGTGTTTCAGAGCCACAGATTTCGGTTTAGCGTGGTCTTTAATAAAACATCTCATTTAAACGCTTGGCACAATGGCGTCCTCTGATCGCGCCCGGTGTTTCGCGATGCAAATCAACGCGGTAATTAAAAAGCGGCATAAACAGAGCAGGTCTCCTTGGGAAACGCTCGTTTATTTCCTCGGGCAACGAGTTACATAACAAAAAAATACCACTTTCACAACGTGACTGAATAGAGAATCTTTTTTTTTTTCTCGTCGTAGACCTTTATTGTTACTTCAGACATTTACACAAACAAAACTCTCCGTCACAATTTTACAATACCGTACACATGAACACGAAGAACGCGTTTCTCACCCCAATGTAACACTCACAGCAATCAGAAATCACATTTTGTATTTATTTCTGAAAAAAAAAACAACAACAAAAAAACAAAAAAAACAAAGAGAATTACATGTACAACTTGGCTATAGGATAAACGCCGCATTCCAGATTTTATTGTGTCCTCGCCGACTTCACGGTAATTTCTCAATGATTTCCTGAAGTGAATCCTGACCCCAGTTTGTTAGATGAGCTTTCGGAGGATCACAGAGGTCCAGCCTGATCTTTAGAACAGGAAAGAAACGACAAATGCAGCTTTAATAACTACTTCAGAATGAAGTGCGAAAGCAATTCTCAAAGGTTGTGAAGAAAAGATTTGGGTTGTATGTAGCTGATCACCATGTGTTCGTGACCTCCGATGGATCTTTACTTACACTACTGGAGATTCCACCAGTTAATATCCCGAGGCCACGATCTTCCCAAGATCTATTAGGTGACGAGACTTAATGCACCTGTTCTATTTTAATAAAAACGACTGAGACAATGAAGTCAGTTAGATTGAACCGCTGGCTCAGGATCCTAAGTCCAGAGATGACTTAATAATATTACACTTTAATCGTGAAATACACCCCAGAGTCACTGGCATAGTGATATGCCATAAAGAGCTCAGAGTGTTTAATGTGAGGGCTGAGAGGAGAAGAACCTTCTATCTCTCTAATGTGGTCCGATTGCTGGCGTTGTTACGTAGCTGTGCGAACGATCCTGTCATACCGACGATCCTGACAAACTATTTAACGAATGAATTCCCCACAACGTAATAATTGAGGAGAATCTTTATCTATGACTTTGGAATATCATCTTGATATTGCTTTACCATTGATTTCTGGCTGCGCCTTTTGGACTTTCAAAATGAATCCTGTCATGACTTCTAATGAACTTGTTCAAAATGGTTTACATTATATTCTAAATCCGAATGATGACTGGCTTGAATGATTCTATGGACCGATCCAATGTGGTCCGACGTTTCTTCAGTTCCCCGTCTCATATACTAAGTTCCTTCCTGCAATATGTTTCTATTAACCAAACACTTTTTGCTATCAACATCCTCTAATTAAATGGTCTATAAGGACGTGATTGAGCAACGCAAAGCTTTTGCACCTCTGGTGAGAACAAGAAAATTAATTTAACGCAAGTATACAGTGAGTGTTGATGGGAAGTCGACGAGGTCACTTTAAAAAACATCAACGTAAGATCGCAGATAAACGATACGGATTAAATAGATTTTTTCCAGAGGCACACAACCTAACAATACAAGAGGTTTAATAGCGATACAGATGTTCATGCAGCATTGAAGCAGAACGCTCCCCGAACTCTCCACAATGCACACCTGGAACGGCGGCCCTGATTTGTCCCCTCAGCGTGAGGTAAACTTTTTATATCTTTTCCAATCTCACATTTATAATTCAATATTCAAAATGGCAAAACCTTGAACAAAGAATGACTAAATATCAACCAGTAACCAGATAGCATTTTATACGTTTTATTGGATTCACTGTCTGCGTTTTTAACAAAATCGTACCGACTGCAGTCGCAAACTCATTCTTGCTTCTCAAATGCTAAAGCTGAAAGAGCAATAAGTAGCATTTCTTTATTTCATGTATAAAAAATGTCAATGACTGGTGTATTTTTCTGTCTGGAACTAAACATAGAGTAGAAGTTCTACTGTGTGTAATAAAAACCCGAACTAAAATAAAATATATGTTATAGCAGCTGTAAAGGCATTTTCCCTCATTAACTTTTGTCCCTTCTTGAAGGTAATGTCTGGTAAATGCAACATCACACCCCTAAAACTGGAGACTCCTTCAATTAACGCCTCTTTTTTATAAAGCTGAACCAAACCAGCAACGACACACTTTGAGTTGTTCCTTGTTCAATAGCAAATCTGTTCATTATCATGTATCAGATTGCGTGAAGTTTCCGTCCTCTGTTACTAAAAAAATTATAACAATAGAAAACGATGTCCTTCTGTCCGATCAGAATCCAATCTCGGAAACCCTTTACATTGGACAGAAGCCAAATGAAAACCTAAGGTGTAACCCTTTCTACGTATAAAAATACAATAATGTGATATTGACATACACTCACAAGTCCAAAGGTTGATATCTAACCGTAATCAAGAAGTCGTGCTGTGATTTTATTCCAATCCAAATTAACCCAAATGGATTTTGTATTTAAGTGATGTCAAGTCGAGAAGAAGACTGCGATGATGTAATGTTTTCAGGAGTGGTGTCTGAATGTGAGCTGCATGACGAGTATTGCACTTGGAATACGGACCAAAACGTGCTACTTATTGCTTCTTTAATCATGTGTGTGTGTGTGTGTGTGTGTGTGTGTGTATGTATATTTTGTTTTTGTGTGTTTTAAGGTACCGGAGTCAAACCCAGCGTGTCTGTGTGGATGTCCGGCACCGTTCGTTCGGGTCGCAGACAAACAGCCAGACGCTGAAATGAGAAACAGCAATGAGGAGAAAGAGGTCAGAGGTCACTGAGCACGATGACACAGATCTAGAAATCTGCTGCTCTAAATCCTACACAGAGATGAGCCCAGTGCCGTACGCTTCTTTTATTTGAATTCATTTTAACGGACAAAGCAAAAGAGAAAAGGAGAAACCTTCCATCGACCTCCATGGAGCTCACTAAGGTCATTAGCTGTCTGACTCGGGATTGAACTGGAAATAGGCTTTACTATGGTTACAGGTGTTTATAAATTGCCACTCCATTTAAACTACTGACCAAACTGACCGCAAACTACCTACGTGTTCGACGCTCAGAACACATACCTAACGTTCCAGCCAATCACACTCCACTGTTCATTCTCACCTATGAATATCGACTGTACAAACTATAGTATTGGGACACCTGACTTTTGCAGCCGGACGAGGTTCTTTCCTGAACTTTCACCACATATTTAAAGGCACAAAGGAACATCTTTGGATGCAGGCACATGCAAATGTCCCTATTTTTTAATTAGAAAACCCAAATCTGTCCCTGTGCACAACGGAACCCCATGAAGATATGCTTTACATAGGTTGGCGTGAAAGATCTCCAGCTACAGAGCTCCAACCCCATGAAGGATAATGCAAACACTGACATGTAAACACTGACTGCACCCCAGGCCTCCTCTCCTCACCTACATTAGTACCTGATTTTAGCAATTAAATCACAAATCTCCACATGCACAACATCTTCCCAGAAGAGTGGAGGTTATTATGACAGGAAATAGTGACTTAATGTGGAATGGGATGTTCAGAAGGGAGCAGAATTATTCTCAGGTGTCCACACACTTTTGTTATTATTTCCTCCATGTCCTCACCTGCTTAAGCGAGCCGGGCGTCCACACCAGCTTATACACCATGTAGACCGGGATCCAAATGAAAGACGAGGCTCCGATGATGTAACCCACCGTGACGCTCCAGTCGGGAAAGGTATAATCGAACATCACCAGCGGGGCCGGGTTCAGCAGAGAGCTGATGATGATGTACTGAACAAGAAAACACACTCAGTAAAGGTCAAATACACACCGAGACAAATCCTTTTATTTTCTTTTTATAGAAATCATATCTGAATATTACATTTCGGCTACAAATGGATGCCTGACATTGTATCCATTCTGCTTTCGCTCAATAAGAACACACTTTTCCTGCTTTTATATTAGTCGTGAATCTTGTTGGGAATTTTTTTTTCCAGTTCTAATGAAATAAAAACTCAATTCTACACGGAAAAAATAATCCTGGAATGAGATTTACTCAAGAACGGTAAACTGTACATATGCTATATGGACAAAAACATTGTGTAGACCCCTGACCATAAACATTAGATTCCACGTGTAATCCACATTTCCTGTTATAATGACACTCCTCTCTTCAGTGGAGATGTTCCACTGGATTTATGTGGAGATTTGTGCTCATTCATTCATAAAAGCGTACTGTACTGATGTAGGTGAGGTGAGGAGATCATCCCAAAGGTGATCAATAGCTCTTTAGCAGGCTACTCAAGATCTTTCACACAATTGTAAGCAACGTGAGCTGGCTTTGTGCACAGGGGCATTGCCATGCTGGACCAGGTTTGGGTCTCCTAGTTCAGGGTAAAATTTCATCAACTGGTAACAGTTTGCTGAAGAACCACATTTGGCTGGAAAAGTCAGCTAATACTTTTGTCCATATAGTGTTTTATTTTTTTTCATTGACATCAGTGACAAATGTCTGACGCTTCAGGTAATCTCCATGCACCCGAGGTAGAGATGGAGATGGCAGTTTATCATGCTCGGGGACTAATAATAAAGGAATAAGAAGGAGAGAGTGCAGGGGGTGAATGTCAGCGCTTGCATGCGCGATTGCGTTAGCGAGGTGAATGGGATTGACATTTGGGGTGGAGAAGTTTCAAAAGTGCGGCAGAGACGGAAAAACGCGATTAAAGTGTCTTTAAGAGCCGGAGGGATGGAAACAACTTCTACAATTTCTAAATGAGAAAGTAATAAAGCAAGGAAATGCTTGACCTTCTGTAGACTTCTAGAAGGTTCTCAGGCTGTTTCTTTATTTACTTTAAAAGGCATCAGAAAACAAATGACCAGTGATGGATTTCTGAGTACTGGACTGGATTTTATATAAAAAATTGAATACAATATACAGTATGGAAAATTAAAATCAGTAAAATGTTTAACAAAATTCATTCTACAGTTGAAAAAATCCTTAAATAAATGACTTGTTTTTATTTACCGCTAGAAAAGTCGGGCTGATGGCTACCCAACAAAATCTCCAGAAGAGTCCGGGCATGTGCCCAAGCATGGCTTTGACATCGTTACTGAACCTGTTGATCCCTGAGACGAAAAGCAAAACACATTGAGGTTCTAGGTACCAATAAAGATCCTGTTCTTTGCATAAACTATGACTAGCACTGTGATACAGTGATTATATAATGAGGTATTAAAATGATATAAATATTGTTATAGTTAAAAATAACAGTAGAAAGCAATATTACATTAAATATTGTTGGACGAAACGTTATGTAGTCGCAACATCTGTTTTTACAGCTAAATGTTTTGTCTTACCGTAAAACCAGGAGACTGCGGTGGCTTCCAAAAACACAATAGCTATAATGGAGGATCCGACTCCATACTCCTCAAGTAGTTTAACTACATACGCACCTCCCTGTAACCCGGAAAAACCAACATTGTCAAAGCTGTAAGTAGATTTTTGTTTTTTTGAGTCCGGTTCACATTATAATGTTTTCCTCGGTTGTGTGAAATCTTTAATTTGACAAAAAGCACTGTTTGGGACTTACTTTAGTAAGAGTGCTCAGAGAGCCCAAAAAGCAGATGGCCACCAAACCCAACACGAGCACCTCCCTCCTGTGGGATAGAAAGTCTGGATACTCATCCATGACAGCAGTGATGATGGCTTCCAGACCTCCAAACTGGACACACGCATATTATATATATAAATATATACTATTACATCCGTATTCACAAAAATGTGTAGGTGTATGTAGACACACCGTGCTGTCCAATCCCAGTGTGATCATCATCGCAAAGAAGATGATGGCGAAAAACGTGGATCCCATCATGTTGGCAATGGCTTCTGGGTAAGTGATGAACAGAAGACTCGGGCCTACACGAAAAAGTTACTGGAATGTGTTTCTGATGATGCCTGAATTACAGCCAAATAATCAACACTGGGTTCTTACCCTTATTTCTGGCTACATCTTCCACGTTGACGTGTCTCTGCTCGGCCATGTAGCCCAGAACGGTAAAAATCACAAAGCCAGACATGAAGCTGGTCAGGCAGTTCACCAAACTCGTCACAATGGCGTCTCTGACAAAAGAGAAAGAGAGAAAAAAAACCCTGTATATAAAATACTGTTATACGATGCTAGCAAGACAGGATGGGACGTAGCACTGCTTAGCCAAAAATGTAGAAGTTTAGCGTATATACAGGAGTGACAGCAGAAGGTGTAGGTTTCAGAGCACACATGCTTCAGAGAAAGGAAGTCGTTGGTGTAGATCTAATAGGCGGATGTGCAATGTTTAACCATGACATCATGAACATTCTAGCAGTAGATGATAAAGACGGTCGGCTGTACAGCGCCATATATATTCTCTATACATCCCGGTAACTTCATCAGCTGTAATTAAGAGTCCTGCTCTCATTTGTTGGAGACTCGTCTCCTGTGACTTCCTCCTTCTCCATCTCATTTAGCACCAATTGGAGCCAGAGCCAAAACACA
This sequence comes from Silurus asotus, assembly GCA_024362625.1. Classification (NCBI taxonomy): domain Eukaryota; kingdom Metazoa; phylum Chordata; class Actinopteri; order Siluriformes; family Siluridae; genus Silurus; species Silurus asotus. Next base: position 53,327 of record MU551715.1, read on the forward strand.
CACACACACACACACACAGTTTCTAGGAAATGAACAAGCGAATACAACACCAACTAACGCCACATGTTTGTTTCAGGAGAAGTCTGAAAAAAGCAAGAGGAGGTTCTTCGTACCTGTAGCAGTTGTTATTGAACGGATTGTAACTGGAAAGAGCAAGCAGAACTCCAAAACCAGGGCCGAGGGAGAAGAAGATCTGAGCTGCGGCATCCACCCAAACCTGCACCACACACACAATCCTAGTGTTTATACACCTAAAAGCTTTTTTTTGTTCTTTAATCTCTTGAACTTTTAAGCTAGTAACGTTGTGGAGCGGTTCTCCTTCACTGAGAAGAACAGTGTGCTGAGGTTAAACAGCCTGGAGGTCTTATGACCACCTGCAGGTACAGCAGATCTTTGCTGGTTTTCTGTTGTGGTGCTGAAACAATGAACTGCACATAAATCTATTCGATCTAATAAACAAATAAAATGAACCTGAATACAGAATTTATCTTGTTATGGTTACATTCTATCCAAAAACTCAAATTTATTCAGAAATAATTGATCTTTGTGTGTGTGTGTGCGTGTGTGTGTGTGTGTGTGTGTGTGTGTGTGTGTGTGTGTGTGTGTGTGAGTGCACTTGAGTCACAGTGTGCAAGAGCCATTTTAGAAAGGAACACCAATTATGCATCTGATTAGCGGCGCGCTTTATTCCTGCATCTCATCTGCATCTTTATCTGATGTTTAAATCAAATCGATTAAAAAATATAAATATTTTACTTCACCTGAGTACAACAGTGGGTGTACAGTGTTCCAATCTGATCAGGTGGTTTTTTACCTCAGTGGCTGAAGTGTGTGTGTGTGTGTGTGTGTGTGTGTGTGTCAGAGATGGAGAGAAAAAGAAAGAGATACTCACAGTTGTATCCTTTAGTTTCTCCCATTTGGGCTGCAGGTAGAAGACGACGCCCCTCCAGGCTCCAGGTAGCGTTGCACCTCGAATTAGCAAAATGAACAACACCACGTAGGGAAGAGTGGCTGTGACCCAAACCACCTGAAGGAGAGAGAGAAGGAAAGAAGGAAGGAGGGAGAGAAAGAGAGAAGTTTTGCATCAGTTTTAATGTAATTTCAAACTCTTTAATAGTATGGCTTGGATGTAAATGTGTGTCTGATATGTGTATGTGTGTGGGTGTGTGTGTGTGGGTGTGTGTGTGTGTGTGTGCACCTTGCCCGATGTTTTGACTCCTTTCCACAGGCTAAAGTAGACGATGGTGAAGATGAGAAACAGGCAGAGCATCAGCTGCCAGCGGATCACACCCACGTTCTCCAAACCGTCGGACTCGTGGAGCTCCAACACGTTCCTCCTGCTCACACACATCCACATCCATGTTACATCTCCCTCTGTTTTTATAGATGCCATAAGGTAAGTGAGAAGAGGAACTGACCGGTGTATTGCAACGTAACTATAAGAGGTAACTATAAATGGATAAATAGTGTGTTTCTGTGTTTGCTTCCTCGATTTTCTTCTCATCATCATCATCATCATCATCCTAAATTACTACTGAACAGGCTTGTGGAGCTTCAGCCAGCTCTCGAGTCTATCCACTGATTTTATGATGTGAAGTTTATGGTAAAAAAGAAACGAAAAAGCACCTTCTGTCATGTCTCTTCTCAATCTGTGCCACTTACATGCACTTACGTGTAAAACTCCTCGGCCGGTGAGCGCGAGTAGTTCGTCCACGTCACGTTGTCCTTGCCGAAGTAGTTGGTGCAGTTTTCCGTGTTCCACGCGTTGTCACAGTTCGTCCAGGGCAGAGTGCTGCTAAAGGATGAGTAGAAGTAGAACAAGGCCCACGCGATGATGGTGTTGTAGTAGAACGAGACGTACAGCGCGATGACGCAGATGGAGAAACCGATGCCTGAGAAAACCAAGAGAAATCTGATAAAGAACCGGACTGATCATGTGCCAGCTTTATACTTTACAGGTAGACCTTCAGGATCTTCAAGGTTCTCCAGGAACATGACTAATGGTTCATGGTAACATTTGCAACCTTCCAGGAGTCATGATACATGGTCCTACTGTCAAGCAATTAATATATACTTAAAATATACCAGGATATGAAACTCCTAAAACTCCTGGTCAAGCAAATTGCTTGGAATCTTCTACAAGATCTAAAATATTGTAATATTGTTCTCTTCCACCTACAGTGATCACTGAGATGCTTCACGTTTTGACCTTGGAAGAAGCCTTGCAGTGCGATAAAGTAGGTATTTTGTGTCACCTTTGAATATGGGGCAAATGTGTTTCCATATGGAGATGGCGCCTGTGCGGTGGTACTGCCCCAGAGCCAGCTCCATGTAGAAGAGTGGTACACCCCCGAATATAGCCATTAGGGTATAGGGGATGAGGAAGGCTCCTAAATAAAGACAAAAAAGAATTACTGTGAAGAAGTGCACCATATCAGGTGGAGCATTTCCAAATCATTACATTTCAGAATCCCCTTCGGGTGTCAGGGAGGTCTTAGGAACTAGTACACCAGCATCATGGACTGATCTAGGACTGATCAGACATCTACCATTTCCAATGTATATGTATGATTATATCTTGGCAGTGATTAGTGTTTTACTATCTCACTTAACACAAAGCTGTTCTTTTCAACTCTATAACCCAACATCTACTACCACAAAGTGCATAGACTGGAAGTAGAAGGTGGTGGCTGAGGACATTTAAAATGCAGTCTCCAGTGCCCCATTGTGCACTGGGTCTATGTTTCAGATGGTTACATCAGGAATTTATGGTTTGAATTCAATATCTGCCACTGATTTGACCCCTCAAGTGAGACCCCTCATGCAATCTAAGCTCCCAGGCACCATAGTGTTTACTGCATCGATCTACTAAAATGCTGTAGCGAGTCATCAGCTGTGGATAACTTGTAGGTTAAGGCAGAAGTCTTAACCTGACAGCACTAGGACCTGTATCTTGGTAGAACACTTCTAAATCTCCTGTGTTTATCACAGCTTCTTATCCAACCACTCAACATTGTCAGCGTTTGTGAGGCATCAAATACCCAAGTCCTGTGGACAAGCAGTTGCTTTTCACAGAACAAACATCTATAATCTATAGAATATATGATCTATAATTTTGCTAATGATTTAATTGTTTTCTTTATAATTGAGGCAGTGTCCAATAAACATTGCCAAATTTGATCTCTGGTCCATTCCAGAAGGTATTTCAGAGACTGGATTTCTTAATGAAAGCTTCAAATCTGCCACGTGAAATAAAGACAGATGTTGGCAGAAGTAGCCCCTGGAGATGATCTCAGGAAGTCATGTGCACTTTATATGCTTTATGTGGTCCTGCTTTGAGCATTCTTTGTGATGCTGTGATGGAAATCTGTGGTCTGGACAGAGGAGATCCCATGGGCATCCCATAATATTTATTTGTTTAAGCTCTCTCCCGTAGACCACATGCTTTATTATTGCTGTCTCTTTGTGAGGATTAGGCAAACATTGTCATTATGATGGTTGAGAAAGATGCTGATTTATCAGCCTGAAACGCGGCGTTATACTTGACGTGAGTCTACACACCGATTCAAATGTTCTACCAAGCAACAGTAAACCAATGCTAAACATGATTTTCAATATAAATCCAGCGTGTTTATTAATTATTGATTTTTCTTCCTTAAGGCATTATATATAAAAATGTTAAGTTTTTAACGCCATTATTTAACCACATTTTTTACTACAATAAACTACAATGTTATTAACCCACTCATGGCCAAATGAGGAACAAATATTTGTCGTATAAATGAAATAATTGTAAGGTGTTTTGGATAAAAGGCATCTGCTAAATGCCATGAATATAAATATAAGCTTGTCCTTTACGTTTTACAGTTTTATTATATTAATGTTATAAACAGAAAACGTTTCCAGTTGCTGAAAATCACAGTATTTACCTTTCCATAAAAAATAAATAAATAAAATGTCCTTAATATCACGTATTAGTAGTATAGATATTATTAGTTATTATTAGTATTTTTTTTCTTTTTCAATAAATAATTGGTCTTTCATAGAATATAAATTGAATTCAGATCCAAACAGGTTTTAGTCCCTCCTCAAACCTTTTGCATTCAGCACCATGGACAGGGCCGCTTTTTTGGTGAAAAACAAAAACAAGATATAAAAACGTTAAAAAAAAATAAAAAAACTTATATTAACACATGAATATAATTCACTTAGACGCTGAAATATGATTCTGATCCCAAATACTAAAGTGTACATTTCCACCCCGACCCCTGATCACAAAAAATAAAAAATAAAAATAATACAAAATATAAAAAAAATATATATTTTTTTTGCCTTATAACCTATTCTCGTTGCAGATTACTATATAATTACTACTTATCATAGTCACCTAATGCATAATGAAAAACAGTACCTTAGGCATTTTTAATAAACGGATTTCTCATATTTATATTTATTGGCTCTGCACGTGAACTCTGTACAATGACTGTAATTATGCATTTTATTTAGTGATATTAATATGCATGAATTTTTTTATACTTTTATTTATTAATTTACTGTATTAATTTACTGTTGTAACCCTTTTATTTTAGTTTATTAGGCTGCACAACTTTTTTTGCCAAATTCCTTACACATGTTCTTCCTTGAAAAAAAAGAAGAAAAAGAAGAAGGGAAAATGATGTTTCATTTTTATGCTAAAATGAACTGCGCACCAAATGAAGCACTTGTTTACCTCCGCCGTTCTGGTAGCAGATGTAGGGAAATCTCCACACGTTGCCCAAATCCACAGCGAATCCAATCACCGAGAGCAGAAAGTCGCCTTTTTTGCCCCATCGGTCGCGCGACTCCGTCTGCAGGATGACCGGACCCGGGCTCGCGCTCAACCCCAACTCGTGATGGTGCATGTCGCGGTAGAAAAGGAGAGAGATAGATTGAAGAAAAAGAAGCACAACGGGAAGAAGGGAAAAGTTGGAAGAAAAGTTGTGCAGCGGGAACAACAGGTGAGCTTCAGGTGCGACGCGCGCGGACTGGAAGACGCATGCTGCAGGTCGGAGCGCGCGCGCTGAGTGGAACAGCACAACGCACTTCTCAGTCTGACTCTGTTACACACTCTGTCTCTTACCCACCCACCACACACACACACACACACACACACACGTGCGCGTAAGCGGGAAGGCCACAACCGGATGAGATTAGAGAATAAAGCAGCAGCTCGTGTATAAAAAATATATCAAACTTGAGCGCGCGCGCTGCTAATGGTTTTCTCACGTGCTCTCGAGACTGCAGATGAAGTTTGCAGGGATTTGTGTGTACACCATCCTCACACCATCATCATCTTCTACTAGTAAACTAACACACACACACACACACACACACACATTTGTGTTTCTCTTCCCTAATCCCAGGAGTGTACCTTTAAATCTATTCAATAATTGTACAGATTTTTGGGTTGAGTATAAAATACATTTTGATAAACTGATGACTGATCAATCAGGTTCATATTAGGCAAAACCACGCCCATAACCCAATCCTAACCCCGCCCATTTACTCTCTTACAAGCGATGATTGGAGTAAGTCCACAGAAACATAAAAACATCACCATATTCAATACACTGTACACACTTTCTAAACATCTCACTTTACATGTATTCTTATTATAGGCTCCACTCTTCTGGGATGATGTTCCATATTATGTTGTGGAGATTTGTGCAAATTCAGCCGTGAGGGCGTTAGTAAGTCAGGAACTGATGTAGGTGAGGTAAAGAACCATGGAGTGGAGATCTTTATGAATCAACAGTGAAAGAAAAATTGTGTGCTTCCAACAATGTGGTGAAGAAACACATATGGGTGGAAAAACCCAGTGTCCCAATACTTTCCTTCATGTTTGCAGAAAATTTTTAGTGCACAGATTCAGTCATATGTTACTGAGCAGCGGACATGCTGCTGGTGAAGGATCTCATGTGGTCACTATTGGCATTCACTTATAGATTTTTTTTCACTTTTCACGGTCAGAACATGTTGAAGAAGTTTCTCACTCTGCTCTCCAGCCAGCAGGTATTGAAATAGCACTGAACGGGCCTCGTTAGCCAAACTTAATAAAATGCGAGTCCGAAATCGAATCAGCTGCTTTTAGCTCGGGCTAGACTGAAGGAGTCAGAAAGTGGATGGGGAAACTGTGGCGAGTGCAGTTGCAGCAAACGAGGTTAAACCTACAGGATGGAGCTGAGCGCATACATGCGAGATCAGCGCAGCGCCACAGACTGTGTGTCTGCACGAGTATCTCCACCGGTGCTTATTATCAGGTCACTTAGATCACACACTCCACATCCCCCCACCAACCTGAGTGACTCACAAAATTGCCAATTGAAATGACAACAAGATTAAGGGCCTTGCTGTGGTGTTGACGGATGGATGGACGGATTGTAGGGGAGATTTTAGGAGCTCGGTTACCTTTCAGGCTTGGCGTTTTTAGTTTCTCGCCTTGGATTCCAAAATCTTCTTAACAACACCAATGCTAATGGGCTAATTCATTAGCTACCTATTTAAGTGCATTTAACCTGTAGGTTACTATCACAGCAAATTCAGACTAGGCTTCACCTTATACTCAGGTGACAACAGGTTCTCAACTCAGGTCCTCGTTTGGTGTCTGGTTCCTCTCAAGGTCAAATTGTTTCAGGGAGTCTTTTTTACTCAGCAAAATTGCTATTGACTCGCTCATTAGGCACAGCATATGGCCAAAAACCTGTTGTCACCTGACTATAAGGTGGATCCTGGTGGTCTGAATTTGCTGTTATAGTAGCCTCCACTCTTCTGGGAAGATGTTCCACTAGATTTTGTGAAGATTTGTTGTCTCCTCAAAGGTGTTAGTAAAGCCAGGTAGTGATGTAGGTGAGGAGGCCTGGGGTGCAGTCAGTGTTCACATTTATCTCAAAGGTGATCAAAAGGGTTGCAGCGCTATAGCAGGAGATCTTCCAACCCATTTAAAGCAGATCCTCATGGAACAGGTTTTGCTCTCTTAGTTCAAGTAAAGAGAAAATATCAGGATACCGCAATACAATTGTATGCCTTCAATTTTTTGAGAAGAATCGCTTATAATTTAAATCTGAGATGTTAATGAACCTCCTCCTATTATAACAATGTTCATTCACCACAATCTTGTGTTTTTCAGACCTTACTTTTGTGTTCACTTCATGCTCCAAAGAATGAAATTTCCCCAGAGCGATCTGCGTCTCAGTGTCGAGGTGTACGGGTAGAAGAACATCGTTCTGACAGGAAGTTGTTCATCTGGACACGAGACCTTGAGGGGTTGGAGGAGCGATACACAACCAGGTGAAGTGTGTGTGTGTGTGTGTGTGTGTGTGTGTGTGTGTGTGTGTGTGTGTGTGTGTCTAAGTACCTTTGATATTCACTTACAACCAGAGTAAAACCACAAACTGCTCAAAACTACATTCTGATTGGACGAAAGGTGTTGATTAACTTTCCATCGTTTCCAAGTTTAGCATCTTTAAATGTAACTAGAAATGGATAAAAATATATATCCATGCCATCCTTCAAGAAAATGAAAAATGTCAGCATTCGGGTGGCATTTGTGCTACGAACCTTCACTCCAATCTGCAATCCCATTCTGTTTCTCTTTCACACACACACACACACACACACACACAGGATTACTGATCACATATATGATGAGAGGGTCTTATATGAATGCGAGAGCTGAAGTATGATTAATGGCTGTAACGTGTTTAATATTGAGCTTCACATCTCTACATTCACTAGAAAGCTCTTCAGAGTGTGTGTGTGTGTGTGTGTGTGTGTGTGTGTGTGTGTGTGTGTGTGTGTGTGTGTTTAAGTGAAAATAGATGAACCTGCAATGTATCTGACTCCTCCACGTTCTCATTTCTTCATAAGTCCAGTTTATGAGCAGTGTTTAGGGGTGTTTTCTTCTACTATCATCCTCATCATCAGCATCATCATCAAAACCTGTTTCAGCAGGACAATACCCTTTTGCACAAAGCCAACTTCATGAAGATATGCTGTACATGGATTGGAATGGTCTAACCCTAACCCACCCCAGGCCTCCTCAAATCACCTGACTTTACTAACAGCCCTGTGGTTGAAGAGCAAAAATCTCCTCACAGAATCTAATGGAACATCTTCCTAGAAAACTGGAGGTTATTCTAACAGGAAATGGGAACCAAATGTGAAATGTGATGTTTAAGAAGAAGCATATACCAATCTTTTCCTCATGTCGTGTATACAGTCATATTCACTGAGACCGAAAGAGAAAAAGGCCTGAACTGGAGTAGAGACTTTTCCCCAGTAGGGCAGTTTATCACAAAATGGATGGAATGTTTTGTGAAATCAGATCCGCTCAATTCCAATTTGGCGTGTACTCAGCTTTTTGAGTAAACATTGCCGAAGATGTTAGTATTACCACCAAAGCACGATCCGAAAAACGCTCCAGAATAGAGATCTTGGTCCTCAGAAAACCCTGCGGTATTAAATACGCAGGACCGCCCGATTTCTAATCGATTAAGCGGTGACATTGTAACCATAATTATTGGTTTCTCATTTCTAATCTTGTTGAAGTCTATACCACGTAGCACCATCATCATCATTCATCCTCCTCATCATCATCATCATCAGAGAGCACTTCTTTTTTTTCCAGACGCTCTTTGTCACAGAATGTGTGTAAAAGCTGAAGGTGTGTCGTCCTCTGGCTCGCTCGCATCCACGCCACGGGTTCTCTAAGTGGTTTTTGATTCACCTGCGTATCCTGCAATTGATAACGGCTTTCTACTCACAATTACATTTGTGAAAGGAAATACGGCCCTTTCAGGCCACCGGTGACTTTACAGGCTGATGATAGAGTAGAAAAGTCATTGGAGCTTCTGGCCATTGGTGCTTCTGGTCATTGCAAACACACTGTAAAAGGGATGTTCAGCTCAGAGATACTTGTATTTTTATATCACCTAATTGACACAATACACTTGAACTAAAGGCACACGATTATACCGGACGTCTTTGGATGCGGTACCATTCTTTTTCTACTTAATTTGAATGATGCCCCAGAAAATGTGTGGAAGATCTCCAGCTACAGAGCTCTGACCCTTGATCGTGCTGAACACCTTTGAGATAAATATGAATGGTGACTCCACCCCAGACCTCCTCATCCCCTCAACTACATCAGTACCTGACTTTAATAACGACCTTGTCGCTGAATGAATCTCCACACATCTCCGCAAAATCTAGCCAAACATCTTCCAGGAAGAGTGGAGATGTGTAAGAGCTCAGGTTCAAGACAGGGGGTTCTCCAGACCAGCTGGCATCCTGTCATTTTACATGCCGGTAAATTAGAGAATTGTTTGCAAACGAGTCGACTGTTTTAAGTGAACTCACATGTCTGAGGTAAATCATGTGGTCTTCTTGATGTTTTTTTGTCGAAACCTCGAATGATACACTTGTACAGTAGAGACAATCAAATCCAGTGAAGTGAAATCCTTTGCTTTTGTACGTGTATCGATTTTCTGTGGAGATTTGCTAGAAGCATGTGCTCAGTTACATCTCCTTCCTGAGCACATTCTGGTGTCAGATACTGGATCGGTGTCTGATGGCGTTCGAGTTCAGCATGGCTCAGAGATGATATGTGTTTTCTCTAATTTACTACACTTTTTTTTGTAATGACTTCAATCAAAAATATTGTGTGTGTGTGTTGTGAGGCCGTGATATGGCGTGTGTATTCTCACCATTGCACATTGTCCATCTCTATTCCCTTCCTGCTCCTTCACGTGTTATTCCCAGTGTCGGCTCTTTCCTCAGGCTGAGCCTCACCGGACCGATCACACCTGTCAATCATAATGCCCAGGTTTCCTACCCATAATGCTGTGCTGCCTGGCATCAGTCAGCCTTTCCTGAAACTCCCCTGGAGAAAAGCTCAGGGCTTTTGTCAAGTGAAGTGTATTCGATCACTTTCAGTCTTTTATACGACCCAACATCACCCTTCATCGCATACACACACTTTTTTATTTCATCCACAGCAAATAGAATGTGATGTGAAAATTCTGGTCATGTGTGTGTTTATTTTATATAATGTAAGGATTAAAACCTAATCTTCTTAACAGTTTTTTTTTCCATCTACTTATTATATGTAGTAAAATGCTTATTTACAACTGTCCAACATGTAAACGAAAAATAGAAATCGAAAATATAAGTCAAATAAAGTATAAAATATATTATAAGTATAACTATAAAGTTTGAAAATAAGGTTAAGAATAAAAAATACACACACACACACACACACACACACACACACACACACACACACACAAAAGATTAATTAATATATTTCTCCACACGATATCATATACATGCATTCAGCACGTGAAAGTCGCCCTCTAGCGGACACTTACACACATGGAACGTCACAGGGTCGAACCTGACGCCACATAAAGGCGCCAAATGAAATGCGCGTGTCAAAGCCACGAGAGACTTCAGAGAGCAACAGCGATCACGAGACATATCCGAGATTAGTGAAGGTAAAAAAAATCTGAACTTCTCATTCTTTATTTCCTACAAGTTTAATTAGATTTATATTGCAAAAAAAGATTTTAAATACGAGCTGTATATCTTTTATCCGTTTTAAACTCGCGTTATTGGGTTAGCTAACTAGCTAACTAGCTAATATCGTGAAGATCCGACATGAGCTCAGGGTTTTTTTTCCACTTCACACTTTTTCCTCAAAAAAGTCGATCTCAGCTCCACCTGAACATGAAGAGAATAAACGTCATGAAGGGGAAAAACGTATAAATGCCATGAATCGAATGTTTTTTGTTCCTTGTTTTAGTAACCACGTCTGTATCCAATGGCCACTGTTACACTTCAGGACCCAGTTCCATCTAACATGTTGTACGGTAAGTGAGATCGATTATTACAGTCGTTAAAACATGGATTGAGGAGGACATGGTTCTGATTTGGGACAAGAACTGAAGTGTTTCCATTCTTCTCTTTTCTTCAGCTGGACCATTTTTCCCAACTTCCATTCCACAGACGAGGAAGGTGGTAAGAAATGCATTTCCGCAGGAACACCAGCCATTTGGCTCGTTCCTGTCATATTCCTCAAGCACGTCATCCATATCTCCCTACAGATTACAGTCAGAGATCCTCATGATGACACCCGAGACATTATAGCTGAGATCCAAAGACAGAGAAGGACATCGTCACCGACTCCACCTCAGATAAATGTAATATTACCCATAAAGCTGAATGACTGCGTAAGGAGAACAAAACCTGTTTAATGAAACCTGCGTTTTTTTTAGAAAATTCCCCGTGAACAAGTCCTTTTCCGGTGGCCTCCAAAGAAAGAAAGGAAAAATAAGAAAGTCAACAAGTCGGTGCAGAAGGAGCAGATGGAACAAGTGAAACCCTCAGCTCCTGAAGAACCCGTCACAACACTTCGGTCTTCTCCTGGTGATCAGCAGTGTGAACCTGTGACGCCTACACGGTCCAAATGGAGACACGCCACGAAGGTTCCTCTTCCACCAAGAGCCAAACCCCCGAAGAAGGCAGATCCTGAGACTGACCTTGCTCCATCAGCGAATAGTGTGCAGGATGAGGCAGATCAGGAAATCATCACAAGACTTTTTGGTGATATCTCTGTTGATTCTCTGACTCCAACACATTCAATGTGTAATGACATGGTTAATACCGACACTGATCCGGAGCTGAAGAGTGAGCAGAGCAAGGTGAGGGGAAAATGACCAGCAGGTGGCGATATAGGAGAAAAGAGATGCATCTAATTCCAGAATCATTGAGAACTTACAGTGATCTTTTATTTGTTTTCAGGAAAAGCCCCACAGACAAATCCGTTATGGGTTCTTTCAAAGGAAAGAAGCCTATAAACGGAAAGTCAACAAGGTGGTGCAGATGGAGCAGATGGAACCTGTCAAACCCTCAGCTCCTGAAGAACCCGTCACAACACTTCGGTCTTCTCCTGCATGGAAACACAACATTTCCATTCTTGGTGATCAGCCGTGTGAACCTGTGACACCTACACGGCCCAAATGGAGACACGCCATGAAGGTTCCTCTTTCACCAAGAGCAACACCCTTGAAGAAGGCGGATCCTGAGACTGACTTTGCTCCATCAGCGAATAGTGTAGAGGATGAGGCAGATCAGGAAATCATCACAAGCCTTTTTGGTGATATATCTGTCGATTCTCTGACTCTAACACATTCAACGTGTAATGACATGGTTAATACCTACACTGATCCGGAGCTGAACAGTGAGCAGAGCAAGGTGAGGGGAAAATTACCAGCAGGTGGCGATATAGGAGAAAAGAGATGCATCTAATTCCAGCATCATTGAGAACTTACAGAGATCTTTTATTTGTTTTCAGGAAAAGCCCCACAGACAAATCCGTTATGGGTTCTTTCAAAGGAAAGAAGACTATAAACGGAAAGTCAACAAAGTGGTGCAGATGGAGCAGATGGAACCTGTCAAACCCTCAGCTCCTGAAGAACCCGTCACAACACTTCAGTCTTCTCCTGCATGGAAACACAACATTTCCATTCTCGGTGATCAGCCGTGTGAACCTGTGACACCTACACGGCCCAAATGGAGACACGCCATGAAGGTTCCTCTTCCACCAAGAGCAACACCCCTGAAGAAGGCGGATCCTGAGACTGACTTTGCTCCATCAGCGAATAGTGTGGAGGATGAGGCAGATCAGGAAATCATCACAAGCCTTTTTGGTGATATATCTGTTGATTCTCTGACTCTAACACATTCAACGTGTAATGACATGGTTAATACCGACACTGATCCGGAGCTGAAGAGTGAGCAGAGCAAGGTGAGGGCAAAATGACCAGCAGGTGGCGATATAGGAGAAAAGAGATGCATCTAATTCCAGCATTATTGAGAACTTACAGAGATTCTTTGTTTATTTCAGAAAAATCCCCATAGACAAATCCGTTTCGGGGTCTTTCAAAGGAAAGAAGACTATAAACGGAAAGTCAATAAGGTGGTGCAGAAGGGGCAGATGGACCCGTCGAAACCAGTCACAACACTTCGGTCTTCTTCTGCATGGAAACACAACACTTCCATTATGTATGATCAGCAGCGTAAGCCCGTGTCACCTACGAGGCCTAAATGGAGCGACGTTGTGAAGGCTTCTTTACGAATAGCTACACCCCCGAAGAAGTCGAATGATGAGACTGTTCCCGCATCAGCAGTGTATAGTGTGCAGAAAAGGTCTGTTCACACTGCTGTCGGGACGGCGCTGGAGAGTATGAAGCACGAGGTGAGGTCAGAATGACCAGCAGAAGGCTTCAGAAAGGAGACGTATCTAATTCCATTTTGGTGCTGTTGCTTGCTTTATTACTTTCCCGTCATTTACAAACATTTACCATGAACCTGTGTTTGTTCTCAGGTAAAGTCCAATGTGCAAGTGTGGCAGTCGTCGAAGCGGAAAAGAAAAAAAAATAACGCTGTTGTTGTCCTGTAAGGTGATCCTTCTCAAAATGCATAATCAATAACATTTTCTGAGATCGACGACTGTACTTGTGGTGTGTGTGCTGAAATACTGAAACTAATAAAACAGCGATTTGACGATGTATCAGATTGCAGAAACGTGTTCACTAAATGCAGGGGTCTCCTTATTCTTATCTGTGAGGCCCACATAATATTTCCTTTTTTTAATAGGGGGCAGGTCGGTCTTTAACAGAAAATGACATGCGCCGGAGTAGATACCGGTGTTGTTGTGGAGATTTTATTATTATTTTTAATCTATTTATTATGGTATTTATTATATATTTAATTTATTATTTATTATATATTTATTATTATTTTGTTAATGACCAGAAGTGTTGCCACTGGTTCTCCACTAGAGGCCGCTCTCGTAATGGCATCAGGCTGCAACCCAAAAAAACTATCAGCAACTTAAAACTCATCTTATTATGAATGTTGCCATCGCTTGAGGCTGAGGCAGGGAAGTTGTAGTTGGAATCGGAAGATGACGACGTAAATACAGCACATTGTTTGAGGTGAATGGTGTGATGTTTGTAAAGGTTTTATTAATTTACTCGTTTTGTTTCCTTTGTTCATTATAACATTATATCGCCACCATGTCAGATTGTCTACACACAGACACACACCACACACATGCAAGTGAAGACATCTTTCATGGATGGAAAATGACAATCAGCAGCTCCTTATTCACCATTAACGCTGAAGTATACAGAGATAAAACAATATCGATAACAGTGCCATTTGTCTTAAAGCTTATCAGTAGTCCGGTATTGACCCAATTACTTACCAGTTAAAAAAGACCATCCTTACTTACAGGTAAGAACATAATTAATAGTTTTTGTTTTTTTGCACTAGATGGCAGTGTTTATGCTTTATAAACCTCAAGATAGCTTTCAACATAAATATGCAATGATGTTCTCCTAAATGTATCCTATGGCTGTATTTAACCAGAATCGTATTCTGAAAATTGAAGAAACAAATAGTATTAATTCTATTAACCACTTAACAAGTCCTAAACTAGTGCGCAGTCCAGATCAGATGATCTAATCTCAACACCTGATTACAGTAGTAATCTAATGATTTATCAGTCTAATTCACTGCTGCTCTACACAATGTGTTTGTCTACCTAAACCCTAAAAGAGTAGCAGGAAACAACTTCTACATGTACCATTCAACCCTTTTAAAAAATTAACTAATTTGATGTTAAGCTCTTGTCAGAAAAAGCTTCTCAGGTCTTTAACCCATGTTCCGATAGCTGATGATTCTCTTCGAGCTTCATAGTATTTCTCATGATCTGCATTGAACAGTATTGAATGGTGGTGATGGTTGGAAGCTGCGGTGTTCACACCATCGTTGCAGCTCAAATGTTATTCATCTTACACTTTCAAATAAAAGTTTGAGGAAGAACCAAAAGAAGGGCTTTACAGAGATGCCATAGTAGACCCATTTTTGTTTCCCCAATGAGCTATTCAGTAAATGGTTCAGAAAATAACCCCTTTTTTTTACTGACCTACAAGAACCCCTTCTGATACTACAACCAACCCTTACCAAGGCCCTTTGTAGAACAACTCATTAAAAGTTTCTTTAGGACCCCATTGATACCCTCCAAGAACAAAACCCTACTAAATGTATCATAATAAGAATTGTCATTATTACTCTTGTTAATAATTACAACAGGGTTTTTAACTTTTGAAGAGGATCTGTGGTGGACGATGCAGAAGGTTTAATGGATGAATTATTCTTTAACATTTCGCTATCGTGTAGAAATTCTCATTTCCCAGATGAACCCCTGATGGCTGGGTACCAAAACAAATGGATGAAGTGTGTTTTACTACAGAACGAAAGGAATCAGTGCAGATTGTGGTGAAATTGTGACACCCAAAGAAAACATTATGGTCATTTTTATTTCTATTTTGAGTTATTTGTTTGTCATATATATACTCTGTGGGTTATTTCTTAGATTTGTCACAGATATGAGACTGATTATTGTAGGCATGTATTTAACATTCTATCATTCAAGGCGCCATAATTAGGAGAAACATAAAAAAGGAAGGAAAACCCAACAATATTTATACAGTATTTTATTATTAATTCCAATCAAAAGCATCCGGACTCCTGTCTCTTTAAAAGGCGTGGCCTTCCTGAGGAGCGCACGAGCCCCCGCGCGCGCTCCTGCTTTATCCTCTCGGAATATCCGGAGTCGCGAGCGCTGCTGGGCTCGAGCGCACCGGAACCATGGCAACCGCGAGGCCAGGTGAGGAGGAAATCATCTGGTCGTGAAGAGAGAGAGTTTAGTCTTCAGCCCGGAAATGCGCTTTTGTTTAAAAAATAGAGAGAGAATAAAATAAATAAGCACAACAAATTATTATTATTGGAAGTGTAATTGCCGGTAATGACTGGAGTGATGTCGTTTCAACGGTTTTCCGCGGCTTCAGAAGGCGAGACGCGCCAGAGGCTGATCCGAACCGTGAAGAAGGAGGTGAGGGAGTGAACATACAGACATACATACAGATAGATAGATAGATAGATAGATAGATAGATAGATAGATAGATAGATAGATAGATAGACAGACAGACAGACAGACACACACACACACACACACACACACACACACACACACACACAATCTGAACTGCTTATCTAACACAGAATTAAACACAATATATATTTGAATGTTAGAAATGTCTAATCAATGTCTGATTTTCATTCAGTCCCAGTCCAATGAGCCTGTCTGATGCTTTTAAACCACACAAGCATTAGTACCCAGTGTACCTCTTGTTTGCTCGGATGAAATGTAATTAATATGACTGGTCTGATCTATTAGTACTGTTAGTTGAATATTACCTGGTCTAATCTACTAGTACAATTAGTGATTAATATCTGGTCTGATACATTAGTAGTATTAGTAAATAGTACATGGTCTGATCTACTAGTACTATTAGTGACTAATACCCAGTCTGATCTATTAGTGGTATTAGTGATTAATACGTGGTCTGATCTACTAGTAGTATTAGTATTTAGTACCTGGTCTTATCTGTTAGTAGTATTAGTAATTAATTCCTGGTCTAATCTACTAGTAGTATTAGTAATTAGTACCTGGTCTGATCTATTAGTAGTTTTAGTGATTATTACCTAGTCTGATCTACTACTAGTATTAGTAATTATTACCTGGTCTGATCTATCAGTAGTATTAGTAATTAATAACTGGTCTGATCTACTAGTAGTATTAGTATTTAGTACCTGGTCTAATTTATTATTAGTATTAGTGATTAATACCTGGTCTGATCTACTAGTTGTATTAGTAATTAGTACCTGGTCTGATTTATTAGTAGTATTAGTGTTTAATACCTGGTCTGATCTTTTAGCAGTATTAGTGATTCAAACCTGGTCTGATCTACTAGTAGTATTAGTATTTAGTACCTGGTCTAATTTATTATTAGTATTAGTGAATAATACCTGGTCTGATCTTTTAGCAGTATTAGTGATTCAAACCTGGTCTGATCTACTAGTAGTATTAGTAATTAATACTTGATCAGTACAGAATAGATTTCATGCTTAATGTATCAAGAACCAAGTCAAATGAATGTCTGGTCTAATCAATATATACAAGATCAATAAATAGTCTAATCAATATTTACTAGTTGATCTGATCAATTCTGTTTCTAATGTGCTTTTAGCCTAAATCCATGACCAATCTAATCAAAAGCAAGTCTAATCTTAAGGCCTGGGGCAAAACAATACACTTGGTCATCTTTCCATGTTTTAATATAAAGCATTTACCCTGAACTGATCATCAGTCTATTCAAATCTTATCAAGTCTAATCTAATCTATTCTAATCTCATCAAATCTAATCTAACCTAATGTAATCTTTTCTAATCTTATCTAGTCTGGTCTAATTTTATATAATCTAGTCCAATCTAATTAGGTCTAATCAAGATCTTGTTTTAAATTGCTTTACAAATACATTGAATATTGAAATTGAGTTATCTAATCTAAAACCATAATTAATGACTGGTCTGTTATCAATAACTGCTACAATGAATTCTGGTAATATTGTTTTTTCGGTATATCTGCTCTATAGAACTTCAATTTAGTAATTGCCCTAAGTTTATCATCAGTCTAATCTAATTAATGGCTGGACAGTCCCTGGTTAATCAGATGTCACTGTCTGGTATAAACAGTAGTGGGTTTGACTAGTTGATCATTTATAGCTGCTCTCTCAATACACACCTTTATTACTGGATTTGATCTAATCTAATCTGATCTAACCTAATCATATATATATATATATATGAGAAAGAGAGAGATAAAGAGAACCATATAGAACCCTAAACTAATAATCTAATCTAAGAAAATCTAATAAAATTGGGTCTAATCTAATTGCATGCCATTATCAATATTGAATCGAATTGATCATCTGGCTGGTGTCTAACTCTTCTTCTGTACATTCTCTATGCAGTGTTTTTAAAATCTGATCATTTAATCTAATCTTATCAATTACATGTCTGATCTTAATGACCGTTATCATAAATACTGGCTCTAACCAGTTAGTTTGTTTTTTAGCCGGTTAGATCAATAGATATTCCGAACCTGTTTTAAAGAAAGCCAATGCTGTCTGATCAAATCCTGATCCGATCATTACAGATTAGATTTAGTGCATGTATACTCTATAATACCCGAGAAACATCTATGTGATTACTCATGAATTACTGAATAAGAGCTACTTTAACTTTACCTGAAATGACTTTGGTGCTATGAGTGACTCATCTGTGCTGAGTGTGTGTGTTTGTGTGTGTGTGTGTGTGTGTGTGTGTGTGTGTGTGTGGCATCTCAAAAATGTTAATCTTCAGAGACCTTCAGAAGCTGATCATTAGCATCAGAAAAGAGCCTCTTTAGAAATTTAAGGGAAAAAAGTGTGCTTGTGTGTTTGTGTGTGTGTGTGTGTGTGTGTGTGTGTGTTTTTGTGTGTGTGGTAAGTATATTACATCCGCGTATATTTGTAAAGCCTGACGTAAACGAACGGAGTGTGGGAGGCTCTGTACCTCTTCTTCATCTTTCTCCTCTCATTTCCTCTTCCTCCGAACGTGACGTGACTGCGAGCTTTAAGCACGCACACCAATTTCCCAGCATGCATTTTGGTCGCCAGTTCTTTCAGCGATTGAGACGCATTTGCAGACGTGATTGGCTCTTCGTCTCGGTGTGCGAGTGCGAATTGAGCAGTGAAGCACGAGCTAGAATAGAGTTCGCCTCCCCAGGTTGGTTTCTTCATGAAAAAAGAACCACTACGCATTAAACACACACACACACACACACACACACACACACACACACACACACACAAACACACCTGCTACAGTTTCACCTCTCACCTAAAAACCAGTGTCAGCACATTCATTATCAACCTTTGAGAAGGGATCAACCAATCAGAATCCACAAACATGTGGCGTCGTGTAGTACCATGATCTATTACCTGAAAAGGGAATATCAGGACCCACTTCCTCCATCATCATTTATTCCAAAACACCAATAAGGTCTGTTAGAGCAACTGAAGAACCGTGTGCAGGTGAAGCAGTCAGGTGTCCCAATACTTTTGTCTGCACAGTGTTTCAGTGTGTGTTACTCAGGAGGAGCGTAGAAAAGGCAGCATTTCTGGTTAACGTAAAATACCAGCGTGTAATTGGTGTAATTACTCACACTCGGCCCAATGTTTACTTGTTGGCAGCGTTCCTTAAATCTGCTACAATCTCTCTCTATCTCTCTCTCTCTCTCTCTCTCTCTCTCTCTCTCTCTCTCTTTCACTGTGATTATTTATTATTGATTATTTTATTTGTGGTTTGAAGCAATGGCCCATGGAGATTGTGGTCATTTATAAATGTCTCTCTCTTTCTCTCTCTCTGCCCGTGTCACTCTTCTTTTGTCTCTTTCAGCCTATATGGCTCTTTTTGTGTTGCCCTGTCTGTCCGTCTGTCCGTCCGTCTGTCTGTCTGTCTGTCTGTCTGTCTGTCTGTCTGTCTGTCTGTCTGCCAGTTTGTGTTCCTTTTTTCTATATTTCCGACTCTCTCTCTCTCTATGGCAATCTTTCTGCGTTTGTCACTCCCTCTCTCTATCTGTTTCTCTCTACACCTCTCTATCTCTAGCTCGCTCCGCTGCTCTCTATCTCTCTATCTGCCCGTCTTTCCCGTGCCGTCTCCGGTCCCTGTCTTCAGCTATCCCTTCACACGTCTCCCTTTTGTCTCTGTTGTCAACAGATTCAGAATCCCGTATTTGACTCTCCAGTTCACACCTAGTTTCTAAAACACCCACGTTCTCACACACACACACACACACACACACACACACACACACACACACACGCAGTGAGTGAAATATTAACAGGCTTCTTGACGGCTTAAATTACACTCCACAGGAGAATTTCATGTTTTTTATAGAATTCATCACTCATCAGGAAACACACCCTTCCGTGTTTAATTAGTGCACAGGAACGTTTTCACGTCTCCTGGCGTTTACTCAGGATTATACCCTTCTCAGCGCTGGGATTGGATTTCCACTGCTTTGCTCGTAATTCCGATTTGCGGAATAAAAAAGCCGGACCCGTGCCAGACGAGTGTACACGGTAATTAAAATGCCTAATGGCATTAACGCGGATTAATTTATCTGAAGGATCGTGCAAATGATACCACACTCGTGCTCAGGTCTCAGGTTCAGAGCTGAAATGACGCGCTCACGAGCGCTCACGAGCACTCCAGGCTCGCAGACTGGATGCAGTTCACCCTGTAGTGATGCATTGTGATCCACTTGTTTCGAGTGGGTTCAGACTCCACCCCTGGAAGCTCACGGCTCTGATTTTTCAGTAACGATATTCCTTCCGCTGGAGGCCATTAAACCGAACAGCATGTCTATTCAGC
>MU551715.1:78754-102900 GCA_024362625.1 Silurus asotus
AGCAATGATGATGAAAATGATTCACTGAGTGCACTCTGTCGGAGGTGGTCGCCATGGTTACACAGTCTTCCCCCCGAACCGACCCAAGAGTCAACACACACACACACACACACACACACACACACACACACTGCCACGTTGCACTCGGTATGAGTATGTGCTCCAGTGTCCCCATGTACTGATTGAATATATGCAGTGTGTGTGTGTGTGTGTGTGTGTGTGTGTGTAGCTGCTGTGGAGGCGTGTATGCTACACGGGCTAAAGCGAAGAGCCGCCGGGTTTTTGCGCAGCAACAAAGTAGCCGCTCTGTTCACTAAAGTGGGGAAGAGTTTCCCTCCGGCTGAGCAGCTCTGCCGCAAAGCTCAGGAACTGGAACAACTACTGGAGAACAAGTGAGAGTGTATATACACACACACACACACACACACACACACACATACTGTATATACACATTCACTCATATATACACACAAATACATGCAGACATGTAAAGCACTCTGTTTTTATTCTCTTTCTGTGTGTGTGTGTGTGTGTGTGTGTGTGTGTGTAGAAAAGTTCAGATGGGCTCGTGCAGTGAGACGTCTCGTAAATTGCCCCCTCGGCTCCCCGGTTTCTCACCCCAGGTCACTCGGCACCTCTGGATCCGCACAGCTCTCATCGAGAAAGTCCTCGACAAAATCGTCCTGTACCTGGTGGAGAACAGCAGGTGAAGGACAGAGAGAAAAAGAGAGAGAGGGAGAGAGTTTTGTTCTTATGAAAGAGAGAATGGTAACTGGATAGATTGGTGGATGTTGTTTTGATGAATGGAGGGATGGAGGGATGGATTGGTGGAGGTGTACTGGCTGATAATGATGTGATGATTTCAGTAAGTATTATGAAAAGGAGGCGGTGCTCATGGACCCGGTGGACGGCCCCATTCTCGCCTCTCTGTTAGGTGAGCTTCTCTCCCTCCATCTCTCCATCCGTCTCCCCTTATCTCTCCATCTATATTGGGTACAGACTTACTGTCTGTCTCTCACTCCATCTCACTGTCTGTCTCTATATTTCCCCTCTCCCCATCCCTCTTTCATCTAGCTCTCTGTCTGTCACTCTGTCTCTCTTTCATCTGCCTCTCCCTCTCCATCTGTCCCTCTGCCCATCTTTCTCATTTCCTCCCTTAATGCCTTTCCCATTTTTCTCCACTGGTCTCTGTCTCTTCCCTCTGTCCACTTATCATTTGTCTCCCTCACTCTCTTTTCCACTTCAATCTGTCTTTCATTTTTCTTTCTTTACATCATTTTTAAATCTCTCTGTGTTTTTACTCATCATCTCTGTCCACCTCTTTCTCTGTGTCTCTCAACCGCTCTCAGTGCCTCTCCATCTCTCTTTCAGTCTCAGTGTTTCTCGCTCTCGTTCGATCATCATCCATCCTTCTTTCATCCGTCACTTAAATCTGTTTCACTCACTCCCTCGTTCCCCTCCGTGCGTTTCATCTATCTCTTTCTCTCCACCTCTTTTTCTTTCTCATTACCTTCCATCTGTCTTATTTATCTTTCTTTCAACTCTCTCTTTCTCCCTCCCCTCCCTCTCTCCTTCTCTCAGTGGGGCCGTGTGCACTGGAGTACACTAAGATGAAGACGGCTGATCATTTCTGGACTGATCCCTCAGCAGACGAGTTGGTGCAGAGACACCGCATCCACAGCGCCCACTACAGGCAGGACTCGCCCAGCAAGAGACCCGCGCTGTGTGTGAGTGACGTCGCACAACTCGCACAAAACTACACAATACACCCCACCGTAACATAAAACCCTGCTGCAGATCTGCGTGTGTGTGTGTGTGTATTAAATTAGTATTTAAACAGAGCTGAAGGCATGTGCAGGAAAAACAAGACAAACACTGGCTAATAATTAAATAGTGTACGGCGCTGAGTGACATGCTAGCAGCTGATAAGGTCGCGGTCTTGGCTAACCCAATCCAATCCTTTTCCTCGATTTCCTGCTTTAGGGAACAGTCAAGTCTCATTAAATACAAACATTCCTGAACCGTTCCCCCCATGTTTGCGGACCCACCCAAGCATAACGATGACGTTCCACATTCCACATTTCCTGTCGGCTCCAGTCTTCTGGGAAAATGAGATTTTACAATGCATCATGTTCAATAGGGTTGAGATCTTCCACACTCTTCTACCCCATGTTAAGCAGATCTTCATGGAGCGGGATATGTGCACTTTGTGTCATGCTGGAACAAAACTATTTTCCATGTGATGGGACTGGTCCGGTACAATTATGAGCTTCCAGCTTTGTGGTAACAGTTCGGAGAAGAACCACATATGGGTGGAAAAGACGGGTGTCCCAATACTTTTGGCCAGAGTGTGCATTTATACACCATAAAGGTTTTGGTTTCATTTGATCCTTTAATAAACGTAAAGAAAAATAAACTACGGAACAAAGTGACCGAGATCGTCTGTGTCTCTGGCCACGCCAGCAAAAACTGTCTCACGCCGGTGTGGACATAGGATTAAGCCCTGTGGCCATGGCAACAGGACACGACATACACACACACACACACACACACAAACACACACACACACACATACACACACACACAGACAGACCTGTTTACAGAGCCAGACATGGGCAGATGCTGATTGAGACCAATCCGTGTCACCATTACATTCTCTCTCTTTATTTCCTCTCACTCTCTCACTCACTCAAGTGCTGAGTCATTCTGAAGTAAGAAATGATAAAAGATGTGACTGAGAGTGTGTCTGTGTGTGTGTGTGTGTGTGTGTGTGTGTGTGTGTGTGTTAGGCTGAATATGTATTCTGAAATTAACAATGGCTGCATTGGAGAAAGCCACTGGAACAGCTGCCATATATCTCACCTACATTCATTGCTTTCATATGGACCCCCGAGTGCTGCTGGATTCTGCACTGTGATTGGTCAGAAGGGGTTGATTTATTTTCTGTAATTGTGGAGACGATTACAGTGTGTGTGTGTTTTTGTGTACAGATACAGAAGAGACACTCCAGCAGCAGTATTGACGAGCGTCCGTCCCCATCCCCCTCAGCGAGGGACTACGTGGAGTCCCTGCACCAGAACTCCAGGGCCACGCTGCTGTTCGGCAAGAACAATGTGCTCGTACAGCCGGTAAAACACACACACACACACACACACACACACACACACATTAATACATGACAATAATACATTACATTAAAATTGAACGCTATACTAAATCCTGGATTCTGATTGGTCCGTCCTGAAGGTACAGTATTGAGATATTGATATTGACTGAAAGAAAAATCAGCTTCAGGGTGGGAAAGCTTTACGGTGCCACTCGGTCACTTCCTCCAGCAGCGTTCATCATATCTATCACTTTAGCTGCACCATCTGTCAGGAGCACGCAGTCTCTCCATCACGCCCAGAATGATGAACAATGTTGTTCATGCAGAGAGACGACATGGAGGCCATCCCTGGATACCTGTCCCTGCACCAGACGGCTGACACCATGGTGCTGAAGTGGACGCCCAATCAGCTGATGAACGGCTCTGTCGGAGATCTGGAGTACGAGAGGAGGTATAGCTCGCTAGACCGTGACCAGAAATAATCAGGAACTGAGGTTGTTTAGGATACAGGATTATATTCAAACAGTTAAACCAGTTTTGATGGCCAGCCTACTCAAGCGACACAGAAATGCACTGCTAGCTAATGACTAGCTATTCTTTTAGCATTAATTCTCCACAGCAACAAATCAACTCGATATCCGAACAGCCGGGGGCGCTAGCAGTCTTCAAATCATGTCCTAAAGACCTACATATTTTAAGAAAAAAAAAAGTCTTTCAAACTTTTTTCTTTTTTACTCCAAAGATATTTATTGATAGAGCACTTTGAAAGCTGCTCCAGATAGTGGGGCGTCTGTCAAATGCCATAAATGGGAATCAAAAAAGGTGCAGGCTTGTGCTTATTATTATCAATAATAAACACAGACGTATTACAATTTTGTTCATCTCTAACGTGCGCGTGGGTTTTTCCTTTGTGTTATTTATGAAAGCCGGCGTGTGTACATGCCCAGGGCTTGTGCTGGGAGATGAAACCCATTTGTCAGGGTCCTCAGACTCGATGTTTCTTCAGGTTCTTCTGCCAAAAAAAACGTCGTACACTTTATATTATTCAGAAGCGTTTTCTCAACGCTACACATTACCTTTTATACACAATCGCATCATTTTCTGGTCTCGTCGCCGCTTCAGTTCAGTTTTCTCAGAGGATCCTAATGACGTCTTCCTGATGCTTAACTCGTTATTTTGTGTGTGTGTGTGTGTGTTTTGCAGTGTGTACTGGGACTACGCCATGACCATACGCCTGGAGGAGATTGTGTATTTGCACTGCCATCAGCAGGGTACGTTACAGAGTCGCAGAAAAAATCTTCGTTTCATTAAACCCCCGAGCTGCTCGAGGGGGTTTCACGCCGAACGCAATTACTGCGACACGCACCGTATTAGAAGAGTCCGGTATGAAACGCGTGGGTTTAATTAAACCCCCTGAGTCACGCTTTTAAATCCTCATTCATCACTGTACAAACTGATGCGAAAAGCCCGTGAGAAGTTTTTTTTTCTTTCCGTTTCTGTAGCAGCCTGTTTTTTGTCCTTTCTCAGCCTCGATCTGTATAAAGACAAAAAATTCTGTTAGAGAAAAAACTCAAAGCATAGAAAAATCTCGATGGCCAATGCGACCAGCGGAGAATAAACCGAAAGAGCGGTGCTGGATCGAGTTTCAGATGCTGCCGGCCGCAGCGTTTCTTTGGAGATAATGTCATTCAGGTTGATCTAAGCACTAGATCAGGTTAGAGGTTTGTTATTAAATCTCACCCCATCAGTTCCGCTCGTCAACTGGAACGGACTTGTGCTGGCGGTGGATGTACGGCATATCATGTGTTTGTGTGTGGGTGGGTGTGTTACAGTGGACAGTGGTGGCACGATAGTTCTGGTGAACCAGGATGGCATCCAGAGACCTCCTCTGCGTTTCCCACAAGGTGGCCATCTCCTGCAGTTCCTGTCTTGTTTGGAGAACGGCTTGCTGCCTCACGGTCAACTCGACCCCCCGCTGTGGTCCCAAAGAGGCAAGGTGAGCTGCAGAACATTTCTCCTATCTTTTTGCAAAGAAACCTGAGCGGGATAAATACCGCCTTCGGGTCATCTATCTTCTTTACTTTCTGCTTTCCACTTCCTCCAGGGTAAAGTGTTTCCCAAGCTAAAGAAGAGAGGAGTTCAAGGGTCAGTGGACTCGGTCTCCGATAAGGAGGAGGACGAAGCCACCGATTATGTCTTCCGCATGATCTTCCCCAGCAGCCAGCCTGAGCTCGGTGTGTGTGCGTGTGTTTATGTACAATAAATGTATCTTTTATAATGACTTTCACTCTCGTGGCAACGCTGAAATGTTTCACAATCCAAACAAGAGATCAGAAAGATTATCCAACAGATATGTGAGGGAGAAGAGCCTCAGGCAGTGTGATGAGTCACCTCCGTTATTTTCCTATAACAGCACATCCATTAGTTTTAGTCCTACATTTACAAATTAAGCACAGTGTGTCCTGAAGATCTTCTCATGTCTGACACTGGAGACTCCTTTGCTACAGCTGTTAACATAGACATAATAACAGATGGTATCAGCACGAGTGCATTAATTGAAACACGAATCTGTTTTGATCATGAGATGGCAGGCATCATTACATGAGCAACCATATGCTGATTTTGGTGTTTGATTGTGCGTTCCAGGCGGTTCAGAGCCGATCGAGCAGGGGGTAAGCATCTGGCACCCAACGACAAGGAAGTCCTCGTGTTCTCAGGCCAGCTTCACAGATGGAGTGTCACCGAACAGCTGCAGCCACGAGAGGTACCGCTGTAGATAAAGGATGCGGGACATTTCATGATGTATATCAAAGCCGACTCTATAAATGAGCGTATATCGGGAGTAATACTGAGAAAAACGTATATAGCTATATAACTTTACTTTGTCATCGAGCTCTGAATTCATTTGTGCAACGAGGTTTTTCATTAGCAACAGCCTGGCGCTCGTCGTGACACACAATTTCACCACGAGAGTTCGAATTTCATCAGCGATCATGCAGCCGGATCACCGGGGCCTCAATTAAACTCTGACTGCTATTTGTTCAACCCCCGGCAGCAACTTATTATTATTTTTTTTCCCGTTCTCATTTCCCTCCAGTGCAAATGGCCGTGTTTTCCAGAGTGATGAATCCGCTACTGAGGCCAAGCATTTAATCATCGCCGTGGGCTCTGAACATTTATCTCAGGCGCGGCATTCGAAACCCCGGGCCGTTCCCCTTTAAAAAAATCGTGTCCTCTTCGCCTGTTTCAGAAAGAGTCATGATTACAAACATCGAGTTTATTGCTCTACTTTGCCCCTAGTGGGGCATTAGTGCATTGCTTATTGCCGAGTTTTCGTTTCTAGATTCCAAATCCGTGTGGTTGTATAATGCTATGTGTCGACGGTGTCATCTGTTCCACAGAGCTCCTCTGAAGCTGTTGTGTGACAACATGAAGTATCAGATCATCTCCAGAGCATTCTATGGCTGTACGTGCGAACGAAGACACTTACACATTTACAGCATCGGTCCTTTTTTTGTGAACTAACATGAGCATTAACATTATTAAAGTAATAATCAAAATGTTCATGAAACTCTGTTTAGGGCTGGCGTATTGCCGTCACCTGTCCACCGTGCGGACACACCTCTCTGCTCTCGTCAACCACACCATCGTAATGCCCGATGTGCCGTGCGACGCGTCCGGAGGTCTCGCCGCCCCCGTGTGGCGAAAGTTCCTGCAGGATTGCAGTGTGCGTAAATACACACATACAGCATACACACATTCTCATATGTACACTCCAGGATTAAAACACTGTGTTACGCTGTTTGCTTTGTGGGACATTGGACACTGGAGACTCCTTCAATAAACGTCTACTCTAACTATCATGTTATATGTTATCAAGGGCATTCGAATCATCATCTCCACTACTGCCATTGAAAGTTACTCGACTCCACCCAAACCGATCGGGCGCTTGTTCCCATGCGCTCACCGACACACTCAGTCCCTCCTGCTTTATTAACACATGCACATATTGACGAGGCCCGGGTTCACTACGGCGCGAAAGCGATCCCGGATCAGCATACGCAGCGTGGTCGGCTTGCCTATGCATATTTATCACCTCCGAGCACATCACCATGATTAGTCACACACACAATATGTGCTGAATGATTAATGCGGGGCCTCTGGGACTCTGAGTGCTGTCTCGAAACGCCACATGTCGTTTTTATGAGCGCTCCGAACCATGCAAATTTATGTGCGGGGGTCAAATCGGGGATGGAGATATCGACTGTGTGAATTTTTATAAAGCTTTCTCGCAGATTCCGTGTTCTGATCTTCATTATATAATCTCGGGAGTAGACAGATGTTTAAACCAGACCCCGGTACGAAGGGATGAAAACCTTGTGTCTGGTTTTTTCCACGCTAATCCGATGTGCTTCTGTGTAAAGGCGTACGACGAGCAGGAGCTCTGGCGCTTGGTGTATTTTGGAGGAATTGAACCCTCGCTACGTAAGGAGGTCTGGCCCTTCCTGCTGGGTCACTACCGGTTCGGGATGTCGGAGAACGAGAGGAAAGAGGTCAGTGTCTGGATATGTGGCTCATGTCACATTTATTATATCTGACCCTGCGTATCCTGCTGACCCCTGAACTCCTGCTGTTCCTGTCGATCTCTGCAGGTGGACGAAAAGACGCGGGCGTGCTACGAGAAGACGATGAGCGAGTGGTTAAGCTGCGAGGCAATCGTGCGTCAGCGGGAGAAAGAGCAGCACGCCGTGGCCTTGGCCAAGTGCTCGTCTATGGCCAGCATGGACAGCAACAATCCAAGCATGGTGCACCGTGACTCATCCATCAGCAACGAGGTACGCACTGTAGCACGCACAAACACCACCGTCACCACCACACTGACTGTATGCTGAGCATGACTTATATCCTAATATAACCCTGACACCTGGTGGCCACACACTGCTTCACACTGTCAGCACACTGTTCTTCATTCACACTCATAACTCCTTTTTCTTTAGTCGTCTCAGAGCTGCAGTTCCGAGAGGCACAGAGCTCACCTGCAGAGTGACTCCAGTGGCAGTACACAGGTAAATCATTTGACATTCATCTGCAGAGGTCTTGCATGGCTTCACCACTAATCATTCAACAGCTTACGATCCAGTGCAACTGCTATTTTTGCCGGATTGAGTAGAAATACAGCATCGGAATGTCTGAGAAACACACTTAACACTGTTAAAAACACTCAGACCTTCTCCTCCTTCTGTGGCGCTTAGTAGTCTGTAGTTGGGCTGAATGGAATTGGTGCCGGTTGTCAGAATGTGCATGTTCTTTGCAACAGTATCACTTCTAAACAGGTATTCCCCCCATCCCCACACTGTCCCTGCTAGTTCTTCTCTTCCCAAAGACCCTTCCCCTGGAGTAGTTGGCTTCCCTTTGGTTTCATCCTCCAGGTGTTCGAGTCTGTGGACGAGGTCGAACAGATCGATGTTGAGCCCAAAGATGACGAAGTCAAACCCCTCCCCAAAGTCTCCAACGGCTCAGACTCTGGCCACCCATCTTCCAGAAACTTCTCTGTCACCTCCGACTCTTTCAGTACAGAAGACAGCAGCGCGCAAGATATGAGCTCCAAAATATCCACCCAGGAAAGCGCCACGGAGGATCACAAGATGGAGGACGCCAAAACTGCTTCAGATGTGGAAGCGCTTGTTCCAAGAAGCTCAAACGCAAAGAAGACTGATGATCAGGGTGAAAAAACTGAAATGAAACATATGGATGCCTTGGGAGACAATCTGGAAAAAGAGGTGTCTGAGAAAAAGAACAGGGTGGAAGCAGGAGATCTGTCAGAAGCCGGTGAAGGTACTGGACATCAGGTGGTAAAGAAGGATGAGTGTGGAGTAGGGGAGCAAAGAAGAGGCTCTAAAACTGGATTCAATCCAGAAGGTTTAAAGACAACAAAGAGCGAGACATTAAACACTTCTACTTTTAGAAAGAATGACGAATACAAGAAAATCCAAACAGGCCAAAAGATGACAGGGAAAGAGTCAATGACGGACACCCAAAGTTCAACTCGGATTAAGGAGAAAGGTCAGGTGGAGGCGGTCAGGAAGAAGGTCACGATGCCGAGCGCCCCTGTGGTGAAGGAGATCGTGGTGCCTGTTGTGTTTGAAGCCTTCAGCATGCGTGAAATGAGCAAAGACACGCCAGCAACCGACTCGGACGAATCCCCTTCTGCCATCGAGATGGAGGAGATCCCCGTGGCCCGGCTAGTTGGAGTTCAGGAGGGCAGTGAGGCGCTCTTGTCTGGAATGCAGAATCTCTACCCTCAGTTTGATTCACATACCGTCGACAGTGAGCAGAGCTCCAAAACCTCTCCAGTTCCCACAGGATCGACTTACTCGGTACATGTCTTATTTACTGCTATTGAAAATGTAAAAAAATTGTTTATCTAAGGTAATTCAGGAATATCGGAATGTTATCCAGATACGGTGCATGTTCCTTGAACGTTACTTGCTACATGTTTGCAGCAGGAGCTCTTGGACCTGTACACTCTGAACCTGCACCGTATCGACAAGGACGTGCAAAGGTGCGACAGGAACTACTGGTACTTCACCCCGGCTAACCTCGAGAAACTCCGCAACATCATGTGCAGGTGGGGTTCCGAGACCTGTGCTGGAACTCGAGCTCATACCTAATTCATTTTTGCTGTGTCAACAAAGCATTCATTTATATCATTAATGGTCGTCCACAGCTACATCTGGAAGCATCTAGACATCGGCTACGTGCAGGGGATGTGCGACCTTCTGGCTCCTCTGCTGGTCATTCTGGACGATGGTAAGGGTGTATAATATTGAAATTGGTTTTTCGGGGTGGTGGGGGGGATTATCGCGTGTTTTCATTTGCTGTTTTATTGTTCTCGATTCAGAGGCTCTGGCCTTCAGCTGTTTCACTGAAGTAATGAAGAGAATGAATCAGAACTTTCCTCACGGTGGTGCGATGGACACTCACTTCGCTAACATGAGATCCCTCATCCAGGTGAAGCTGCGATTACAAAAAAAAACAACATTTTAGCCCTTAAATTGTGCTCCCTCACATTTTCGATGTCTCCATCTCTGCAGATCCTGGACTCCGAGCTCTTTGAGCTGATGCACCAGAACGGTGACTACACACACTTCTACTTCTGCTACCGCTGGTTCCTCCTGGACTTTAAACGAGGTAATGAAAAATGCAGCAAATCCAATATTAAAAAACAGAATATGACCGTGTCTCCCGGCAGTGTCAAATAGTTTGTAGGAAGACCGTGAAGCAGCAGCTAATGAGTTTTTCTTACGTCAGCAAGGAGCAGGAGTTTGGCAACCGTGACTTCTTCTGTAAAACATGAGTCATACTTTTCCTTAGAGAGTCTAACAAGGAGATTTTTGAGATTAATAAGATTAGTCCAAGACGGTAAACAGAGGAACTATTAAACAGTAGTTGAAATTGGCCGCTAAATAATCGATCAGCTCCCCCTAGTGGTGGTCGTTTTACCTTCCTGAAATTTCCAGTTGATGTCAATAGGGGTCGCTGAAAGGAAACAAACGGGTGGACACTCGGTAAAAGGTGAATTGAAGTTGCTCGTTTCTGTCTGCAGAGCTGGTGTATGACGACGTGTTTGCAGTGTGGGAGAGCATTTGGGCTGCCAAGCACGTCTCCTCCAGCCAGTTCGTCCTCTTCATCGCTCTATCCCTTGTCGAGATCTACAGAGACATCATCCTGGAGAACAACATGGACTTCACGGACATCATCAAATTTTTCAATGGTAACAGAAAAGCTAGAAACGCGACTACGACTATCAAATCCCACGCACTTTGAAGTTGGTTTAATATGTTTTTGTTTTTTTATCTTTTAGAAATGGCCGAACATCATAACGTGAAGCAGATCCTGGAGCTGTCACGAGAGCTTGTTTGCAAAGTGCAGATGCTCATCGAAAACAAATAACACACAGATGAAGAAAGAGAGAGAGAGAGAGAGAGAAAGAGAGAGAGAGAGAGAGAGAGAGAGTATTAATGCCATTCCATTGCCAAAAAAGGTTCCTTTGCTGCATTAAACCCCTGACAGGGTACCACCATGTGAAGCTTCCAGGTTGTTTAGCTCATGAATTATTTATATCTGGAATCAATGTATTTACATTTTAAAGGCAGATGCTGCATGTACGTGAACACTGGTTGATCTTTAGCTTCATCCTGACCTGGATTAGAAGATCCACAGTCTATCCTGGGAACAATCCACCCATCCATCATACTCACATATTCCAGCGGGCATCTTGGTATAATACGAGCATTGTATTGCGAGGCAGATGCAAACCGTCACATGGACAGCATGCGAAACCACACACACACACACACACACACACACACACACACACACACAGACAGAGCTCAGGATTAAACCGTGAAGCCTGAAGCTGTAAGGCAGCAGCACTACCCACTGTCTTTTACATCCCGAAGTACGAATCTAATGGAAGTGAGTGATACCAGGCATCGATTCTACTCCCCCCATCACACATTCCCAGTCATTAAAGAGCCTCCAGCCTCTTCGGCTCAGTTTGTTTCCTTCCTCAGCTGCATGTCTGTTACCAGCTTGTGTGTGTCTCCAGTAACGTCACATTATGTTAACGTTGGTATCAGTCAGTGTTTTGTCAGGATTTTCAGTTTCTCTATGAGAAGCCGGTCACACTTACCTCTCCCTCTTTCCCTCTCTCTCTCTCTCTCTCTCTCTCTCTCTCTCTCTCTCTCTCTCTCTCTCTCTCTCTCTCTCTCTCTCTCAGCACTGTGTTACAGAAATGTGTTGTCATTCACAAATTCAGTACTTTTCCCCCCTGACGCTGCTGTCAAGTGTTGCATTTGCTCACGTTCGTTGTTGTGAACCACGTTTTCAGATCGAAACCTCCGCAGCAGCAGGTATTTTGTTTCAATTCTAAGTCACATGCCAATGCTAAGTCACTGCAAGTCATCAGACGTCTGCTAGTGCCTTGCAAAAGTATTTTGCACCTTTCTTTTTTCGTCGTTGTTGTTGTGGGAGACTGAAATCGTGATTATGCACCACGACTAAACACGAACCAGTTATTCGTACGGAAACGGGAGGAAAAAACATTTGCAAAAAGTATTAACCCCCCGAACGTGAAGTGTCACGTGATTTCAGTTCTCCTGTCCCTGGAAGAAGTTTCTTAGAGGACATATTAAATATCGTGAAGCCAATCCAAACATCAGACCGGATCGATCGGATAACGACCAAGTGGCTAGGGGTAATATTGAACACGATGCTACCGCCACCATGTTTCACTCTTCCGTCATCATTTTGTATACTGGATTGAAATCACTCTTTCTCGGTTTTAGGATGCAACACTTTAAAGCCCTGTGTTTAGTTTTTTTTTGTTGTTTTCTTAATGAGGAAAAATTGCACCTAAAGAAAATAGAAATAAATATTCTACATTAATAATATAGAGAAGTATATATATATGGAGACTGAGTTTTTATTCCTTAATGGAAAATATATTAATAATAAGTAGAGAAAAAGTTTTAACCGTCCTGTTCTAGTCTATATTTTTGCATTCGGAAGCAACTTACCATCCACAGTGTGGCCTTAACTGTGTTTCTGTGTCTGTATGCTCCAGTGGTGCTGTCAGAGTCCACGTTTAGGGCAACGCTTTCACGTCTGCCCTCTGCCTTTTATCAGTTCATGACCTTATTTAAGAGAAAATGCCTGTCAGGGTTGGATTTTTAAAAATCTGTCTCCAAATATTGGACTCCAAACTACAGGCAAATACACCAGACCAAATCACTCAAACTGACGAGCAGGAATTACAAGGGCGTGTCGTAAAGCCGTTTGCTGTTGGCCGTGTCTGAAGAACTGTATAGAATCCGATGTAAAATCGGATCGATTTTCTCCACTAGTGCAGTGTATTTCATCAGCCTGAAGATTCCGCTTGTCTATGAGCAGGGCACGTCGTCATGTTGCTTTGGATATTGCTGGAAATAAAACAATGTGAAAGCCGCGTAGCTGCTTGATGACCGTGAAAACGTCGATCATTTCTATGTCTTGCTTCGAGCGGTTTATTTATTCGTTTATATTCACGGCTCCTGCTTTTTTTTTCGCCTTTGTATGTGAAACCCGCACTTGTTCAATGGTGGTTTACGATTAAATGATAAATGTGCCTCGAAAAAATGACACGGCGCTGATTTTCTTATTCATTCTGTTTTATATAGTGATTATATTGTGTGTGTGTGTGTGTGTGTGTGTGATTATAGTGTCTAATATACCTCCATATTACAATGAGTGGTATTCATGGGAAATTGATGCCTCATATCTCAGCTTTGGAGTGTGACATACAGACCAGACCTGCACCACTGTGTGTGTCTTGACCTCCAAAATCAGCAGTATAAAATAAAGACAAACCAACAAAGTCAAAAATTTGACCTACAAAAATGTTTTTTTTCAGGTGAAATTTTTGACCTTCTTCAAACTTCTCCAAATTCACAAAGTAGGTCAGTGATATGAAGCCATTTACGTAAATGCACTTAGTTTTGATTTATCAGTCTCCAAAGCTGAGAAATGAGGCTATGAGTTTAACATGTTAGTCAATGGAGTTACATAAACTTGTGTACACAAAATCAACACTTCTTATCTCAGCTTTAGAGTATGATATTCAAATGATTCTTGGATTTTTGGTCTATGTCTTGACCTCCTTATCCAACACTGTAAATATGAAGAAAATTGGAAAAGGTCAAAAATTTTGCCCCCCAAAAATTGTAAATTGTAATTGTAATATATTTTTTTTTTTGGGTGAAAATTTCAATTTTCTGCAAACTCCCCCAAATTTACACCTTAGATTAATAGAGGCAAGACATTTATTGAAATATGATTGGTTTCTCTCTATCCCTCTCCAAAGCTGAGATATTTGGCTCCAAACTACAAAAAAATTGCATAATATATTCAATATAGAAAATGCTTTAAATGTAATGCCTCAGAATTTGACTTTCACAACAATTTTCCAACAGAAGAAGAAGGAGAATCAAGACATTCACAGGAATGCACTTAAATTCACGCTTTCATTCTCCAAAGTTCAGATCTGAGACTTTAAGTTGAACGAATTCTATTTAATAGATTACATGGTGTACATTTTTACAGTTTCACTGTAAGTGGCATAAATGAATATTTTACCTTCAGAACTTGTTGAGAAATGTAGCTAGTTCGGTTTATAATATAATGATAAAAAATATGAATATAATAATATATTTTATAAAAAATGATGACAGCAATAACAGTGGAAAAGTGCGTTTAATAGTAACAGTAATGTCGGTTTATTGGTGAGTGCAGGTGCATTGTGCAAAATTCAGTCAGAAGTCGTGTATTAGAAAATCTCACATTTGCTGCCTATGTGGTTGAACACCGTGGCTATGTGGAGAAAACAGAGAGACCACATGACGTCTTGACTCATCTTGCATAATAAAGTTCACCCATGTAATTTAGCTTAAACCAGCTTCAGCTATTAGTAGTAGAATCTAGTATTTTATAGATTTTATAGAAACTTAAGTAAAAATCATATAAAAAATATACAAAAATAAAAAAATGAGAAGAGTAATAGTGTCACAGGCACAACGCACTGTCAGATAATAAAGAACACAGGAGAAAAGGTGCAAGATCTAATGCCCAAATCACACAGGAAGTAAGATTAGAGCATGAGCTTAAGATGCAGGCAGGATGAGACTAAGACCGGAAATTCTATATGACATAAGAAATATAGTTTAAGAAGAGTTTGAGAAAAGCTAATAAAAGATGAGAGCTATGAGAAATAAGAAAAGCGTTTGGATTAAAGTGCTGGTGTGTTAAAACTAAAGCCCTGGTTTGTAAAACAAACACGTTTCTAGGATGATTGCAGACAGAGGAAATAAAAACCCAGACGAAAAGGTGTGAATATTGTGGGGGAGATGATCTGTTGCATTGTCATTTGCAAAAGTGCACAGTCAGGGGATTTTTTGTGTACATGTAAATAAGAATTGTATGGACATAAATGGTTTAATAGAAAAAGGTATACATCGCCCAGAAAGCACGTATTATATGCCGTTGCTGTGAAGATGGTTTTCTCCTGAGAGCTCCATGGGACGGACCTGAATTGACTGCAATATGTGACCTTGTGACTGGAAGACGTCTTCATTTGGTTTGTTCATGTATTATTTGACGTTTTGCAGGCTCTTCTCCACCTGCTTCCTACTCCTGCACCACCCTCACACACTTCTCTGACACACCAGACTTCCTCACACAAGACCACAACTCATCTCCACCCTGTCATACGCATTCTCTAAATCTACAAAAACACAATGCAAACTCCTTCTGACCTTCTCTATACTTCCCCATCAACATTCTCAAAGTAAATAATGCGTCTGTGGTGCTCTTCCTCAGCTTCACAGATGGTCACCTCTTCTCTCAGCCTGGCTTCCACTACTCTTTCCCATAACTTCATGGTGTGACTGATCAACTTTATTCTACTGTAGTTGCTGCAGGTCTAAAAACATCCCCCCTATTTTTAAAGATTTGTACCAGCACACTCCTTCTCCATTCCTCAGGCATCTTCTTACCTTCCAAAATCCTGTTATAGAATCTGGTTAAAAACTCCACTGCATCTCTCCTAAACATCTCCACGCTTCTGTGTCATCTGGTCCAACCGACTTTCCACTCTTCAAACCCTTAATCGCTGCTCTCACTTCCTATGCACTTCATCATCCAACCTTCATTCAGAAACTAAAAATTACAAAATGAGAAAAGAAGAAGAGGGAGTAAAAAAATAAAAGAAAAAAATCATCGCCCGAACAGGGACTTGAACCCTGGACCCTCAGATTAAAAGTCTGATGCTCTACCGACTGAGCTATCCGGGCTCTGGAGACCTGCTCATGCTGGTCTCCATATAAAGATCACACGAAGCCGCTGCGGGTTCAGTCACATGGTTGTGTCGTGAGCGGACATGTTTCACAGCGTCTGTGTTAAATATAATAACACTTTGGTGTGTCCTGTCCTGAGATCTTCGACCTTCAGGAACACGGCGCGTGATAAGAGAATCGCATCATGCACACTGCGGTGTTTAAGCCTGAGGCCTTTACATCCTCGGTGTGTCCTGGCGGAGCTTCCCGGACGTAGCGCATGTCGCCGGGACTGGAGCGCGAGGTGGTGCCGCTGCATGAGCTCCAGTGAATCAGGGTATATTTCCAAGGTACAAATGTTTATCCTGCTTTTAAAAAAAAATTACAATGTTATTTAGAAGAACAGCTTAAGATTAAATTGTATTTCCTGGTAAACAATTCTTTGTATTTGATGTTTATGTAAATGCAGATTTACATGTTCTGTCTTTTTCACGTGACCTTGAAGTAAAAGTGTGTATAGAAAATTAAAATCTGATTGTGGTCTTTTTCAGGTGCCACAGTTTCCCACGTGGGAGCCGGTATCTGAGAAGCAACTTCCACCCGTATGGTTCTTCACATACATCACAAATAAGTGTTGTTTTTTGTTCAGATTTTCTCAACACTTCTTGTTTACAGATCAAAAATGTCCCCCTTCATAAGGTTCACACATTTCTACCTTTATGGTCCAAACCCACCGATAGGCTTCGACTTATCGTTCCATCGTCCCACTCCCGCTGAGAATTCGCATGTTTTAAAAGGAAAATCGATTCTATTTTTTTCTGGTTATGGGAATTAAAAGAAGATCTTGGTGGTCCAAAACACCATCTTGTTCCTGGACGTTGAGATCTAATCATACCTACTACAAACATCTGAAATGCAGATATTTTAATGTCACACTAATTTTATTTCCTTCTCTGTTTCGTTCTGCAGCCTACTAAAGTCTCGGTGGACCTTGTGGACAAGTTGGAGAGACTCGCTCTCGTAGACTTTGGAAGCCAGGAAGGTGTGGAGTGTCTGGAGAAAGCGATTCGTTTCGCTGATCAGCTCCACGTCGTCGATACGGAAGGCGTGGAACCTATGGACTCTGTCCTGGAGGACAGGTGAGGGCCTTTTCCTCTTCTGAAAACATTCCAACTCATCAGTGAAACAGTGTGATCCCAAAATTGTCCTTATCCTCCTGAACCCTGATATTGTTATAATTATCAATATTGATATTACATCTTAGAATTAGTATTGATTTTCCAAGCAGAGGTTCAGCAGTGTATATTATAACGTGTGTGTGTGTGTGTGTGTGTGTGTGTGTGTGTGTGTGTGTGTGTGTGTGTGCGCATTG
This sequence comes from Silurus asotus, assembly GCA_024362625.1. Classification (NCBI taxonomy): domain Eukaryota; kingdom Metazoa; phylum Chordata; class Actinopteri; order Siluriformes; family Siluridae; genus Silurus; species Silurus asotus. The sequence goes on from MU551715.1 coordinate 96,102, forward strand.
TAGAGTTCTGTATCTGAGAGAAGACACAGTGACTGAGGGAAACTGCGCTGAGGGACTTCTTCAAATCTCCAGAGTCACTGAGGAGGAATATTTCGTGGCACCTCCAGGTCACACACACACACACACACACACACACACACACACACACACACACACACACGTGTATTGTTATGTGCAATAGGAGAAGGGATTTTTTTTATGGTTATTTTGAGATTCACAAAGTTATGATGAAAAAAACAAATGAATACAGACATGGATCAAGAAAATGTTGAAATTGCAGCAGAAATGAAACTGATCCAGGCCTTGTTATTTTCTGGTTTGTTTTGATCTCCGGTTGTTATCAGGAATGTGTGACGTGGATCACTCTAGCCGGAATTCCCCTTACGCCTCAGCTTCACCTTCACGCCTGTTTTCCGTTCCCTTTCCCTTCTCCAGCTAAACCTGTGAAATGCACGGAACAGAAACTGATTCCTCAGCACTTATCGTTGTTTTCCTTTCCTTCCTTTTTGTTTCTTTGTTCAGGAAACATCCCACTTCCAAAGAGAGAGGAGCGAGCGGCCATGCTGAAGCACTCGGAGCCTTGAGATCAGAAATATCACAACCACCTTTTAATAATAAACACAAAATCCTGTATCAGCTAACCGTCTATTTCTCTTACTGATATAATCAAACACAGGTATTCATTGGTTTATAAAGCTTTTACCAAGTGCTTTATCCTGGTCAGGGTTTACTCCTGAAAAAAAAATCACTTCGAAAAATAAATAAATAAACCACACACTGGATTTCGAGTACAAACAACCTCAGCTGTAAACGATCACCTGAAGCCAAATGACTCACAACAGATACCAGTCGGTGTATTGTGTGTACTGTATCACTCACCAACTTGCTGTACCAATCTGAAACCAAATGTAGTCCTTCTAGATTAGGGATAATGTACTACTTAGCACAAAGTGTCGAATATGAATATGTATTTATGCAAATCATTCGGACGATCCTGACTGAACAATAAAAATACAACAAATACAAACAAGGTGCTTATATCATATAATCTGGATATTATTGGTACCACGTGATATTCGTAGGTTAGGAAGGAAACATTTCTAACATCCGTATTTATTAACAGGAATTGACCTGGTTGCCTGTTACCACCTAAACACACTTCTCATCATAAATATTAAAATGTTAAGTATTTGTATTCTCAATTGATTCACAGTTTGTCTAAAACAACTATATTAATATGTCATGTTATTAAAATGTGCATTACTTATTTGAAAATTAAGAGTAAATCTGATTTTATTGGCTTTTTATTCACAACTATTTGAGGATATAAATATATGTGTGTGTGTGTGTGTGTGTGTGTGTGTGTGTGTGTGTGTGTTTTGATATGTCACGCATTAGATGACGATGTGAAAACGAAAGTAAGTAGCTGAGTAAGACTTAGAAAACAAAACCTACCTGGGGGAGGGCTCTGCTCGTCTCTCATTGGTTAAAACATAGAGCATTGCTTGGCGCACGCTCCTTTCCCATTGGTTGTCAAAAAAATGCGGGGCGTGGCTACTGGACTATATATTGATGTCCAGGCAGCTGGAAAGTTTGGGGTTATCGGAAAGACTAAAAGAAGACAAGATCTCTGAGTTCTCGTCGTAAAATATACATTCCTTTTGAAAGGTAAGTTTTATTTTATTTTATTTGTTTAGATAATATAAATATATTTAATGATAGGCACAATCTGCTCTCGATTTCAATTTTGTTTTGAATGAAGTTTGTAAAGAATTGTTCATTTTTTATACTTATAAAGTTCTGCTTGATGTTTGGAGAGACCAGTAATAGAAGTCCATGACCACCATTAATCTCAAATGACTTTTATAGCTTTTATTTCTTTCATTATTTATTATATTTCATATATATGTTCAGGTTTAGGATTATATAGAATAAATCAGAAGATAAAGTGTATATGTGAAAGTACCAATCCAGCAACAAGAACTTTAGGAATGGTATAGTTTGGTCGTCTTTTCTTCCCCAGAATGTACACAGGTTTACTGTCGGTCATTTTGAATCCTAGTTGTACTTTGACTTTGCAGTTTATTTTTAGTGTAACTCCAACTATCACTTACCCATTGTATTTTTTTTTTGCGTAGATCAAACAGAAATAGATATAATGGAGCTCATCATCCAGGTCCTGAGCGGAGAGAAAAAAAGTGTGCCGGTGAATCCAAGCGCTACCATTGGCGAACTCAAGCAACAAATCGCCCCAATGTTTAATGCGAGACCTTCAAGGCTAAGGCTCTCCATTACCAATGGACAAATCCTCCAGCTGGACCAGGACCAGAAGACGGTGAGCGATTACTGCCTGAGTTCAGGTTCCACAGTGATGCTGCTGATCTCCTCGACCCCCATGCCGATGCAGGTGTTCGTGAAGAATGAGAAGGGACAGACAAAAACTTACGACATCACTGACGAAGAGACCGTCGATCAGTTGAAGTCGAAGGTCTTCCAGAAAGAGAGAACGCCAGTGGACCAACAGCGACTGATCTACAATGGACAACAGCTCGAGTCTGGCAGGAGGCTGCAGGATTACAACATTCAATCCGGAAGCACCGTTCACATGACCCTCCGTCTGCGTGGAGGCTGATGGGACACAAAGATGTAGAAATAATTTTAGTCTTAAAAATTCAATTTAATAATGTTTTATGTTTTACATGCAATGTAATTTACATTCCTTTATTCTAATTGCACTAATTGTCTGTTCACTTTGCATGTATTTTCCTTTTTTTCTTTTCTTTTTCTTTTTTAATTTCATCCCCCCCACCCCTAAAAAAAAAAAATATTATAATGTATATAAAAAGTATTATAGTAGATTTTCTTGGTGTTACAGTTAAAAGTGTTTTTTGTTGTTGTTTTTTAGAACTAATTAGCACAAATAGTTTAAAAAACTAAAGTATAACATTTTCAAAAAGTATCCATGTGTGTGTCAACTCTTGATAGATTATATACAATTATTTATATTAAATACATGATATTAACCTGTATTTAGAAAAAAAAAAACTGTGATGTTTCTTTTTTTAATGACTCTTACAAACTTATTAAATTAAATAAAGATTTATAAAACCAATTTAATTGCTTCGGCTTATTTTTTTTTTTGCTTTTCTGAAAAACTCTGTGTGAGTGGATGAATATTAGTTCATTATGCATGATGGTAAGCTGAATTTGGAACAGCACCGAGTAACACGGCCGAGTTCTCCAGTGAGTGCTGCAATCAGTTGAGGGAACCACTGAGCGGGCAGAAGATAGTGTTGAGCCATAACCTTAAACAATTAAGTTTTCTCTTTGTTGTGGTCATGGTCATGTGATTCTTCTTCTTCTTCTTTTGGCTTCTCCCATTAGGGGTTGCAACAGTGGATCATTCGTCTTCATACCCCCCTGTCCTCTACATCTGCCTCTTTCACACCAACTACCTGCATGTCTTCACCACATCTATAAACCTCCTCTTTGGTCTTTCTCTTTTCCTCCTTCCTGGTGGCTCCATCCTCAGCATTCTTCTACTGATATACCCCATGTCCCTCTTCTGCACATGTCCAAACCATCTCAATCTCACCTCCCTCTTCTTGTCACCAAAACATCCTACATGCGCTGTCCCTCTAATAAACTCATTTCTAATCCTGTCCATCATCATCACTCCCAATGAACATCTCAAAATCTTCAGCTCTGCTACCTCCAGCTCCACCTCCTGTCTTTTACTCAACGCCACTGTCTCTAAACCATACAACATCTCAGGTCTCACCACAGACCTATAAACTTTCCCTCTCACTCTCACAGATACTCTTCTATCACAAATCACTCCTGCTATCACTCTTCTCCACCCACTCCACCCTGCCTGCACTCTTTTCTTCACTTCTCTAACACACTCTACTGTTGACCTTAGGTACCTGAACTCCTCCACCTTCTCCACCTCTTTTCCCAGCAACAAAAATCACTGAAGAAGATACAGTCGATCAGTTGATGTCGAAGGTATTTCGCAAAGAGGGAATAACAGCGGCTGATGTACAACGGTAAACAGCTTGAGTCTGGAAAAGATCTTCATTATTACAACATTGTTCCTGGAAGCACCATTCACATGTGTAGATCACTATAGACTAAAACAGTTGCTTTATTTAAAACAGTATTTAAATAATCTTATGCTAAATATTAGCACTATTTAAACCTGCTTTTCTTCTTTTGTTTTAGAATGATGTATGATTTTATGATGAATACTGTATGTTATGGCTTGTTTTTGGGGACTGGGAAGAAACTTCCATATAACTGGATTTCTTATTTAGCACTTTATGCTTTATTTAATGATGACTATAATTGGTTTTCTTTAAATATCTGTGTAAATAAAAATATTTATCAAAATAATTGAAATGCTTTGCCTTGTTGTTTTTTCTCTCCCTAAAATGCGTAACATTAGTATAAGTTTACTTCAGAGGTCGATCGAATAATCAGGTCGATTTTTGGCATTTATTCATTTGTGCTGCAAATAAGTCAGATTATTCTAAATAATCTCTTCCATACCAGCAGGTGTCAGTAGTCTGTAATCGGCATCCAAACACCCCAAACCGGAAATACAACAACTGTGACTATATAAAGGAAGCAGTTTCCACCTGTTGCAATCATTAATATTGGAGTCATGCAGCTTTTTCCAGTCATGTCTGATAAGTTGCAAAGAAAAGAGCAAGAATGACAACAAGCGTGTTCTATATTTCCTCGTGTGCTAAACCGCTAAGCTAAATCGCTAATCCAAGTTTAGCTACATGCAGAATCGTGGAAAAACAGCTGATTGCGTCCAACCTTCAGTGGTGACAAACACTTTAAAGCCACTCGACTTTCCCCAATGGGGAATGAAAGAACAGTAGGGAAGTGAATGTAAATAACATTGGGAGAGAGAATAAGAGACTGTTTGGAAAGAGAATGGCATTTATAGAGTTACGCATATAAAATACTAGTGGTATGTAAATTATACAAATACTCTCCGGCAGGTATTGGTAACGTGTTCCTGATGTTGCGACGGCAGTGCGTTAGGGAGGATTTAGTTGTTCTCAAGACCTGAGTGTTCCCTTTCCGGAAGCACTCGGAGCCTTGAGATCAGAAATATCACAACCACCTTTTAATAATAAACACAAAATCTTGTATCAGCTAACCGTCTATTTCTCTTACTGATATAATCAAACACAGGTATTCATTGGTTTATAAAGCTTTTACCAAGTGCTTTATCCTGATCAGGGTTTACTTCTGAAAAAAAATCACTTCGAAAAATAAATAAATAAACCACACACTGGATTTCGAGTACAAACAACCTCAGCTGTAAACGATCACCTGAAGCCAAATGACTCACAACAGATACCAGTCGGTGTAAATCATTCGGACGATCCTTAGTGAACAATAAAAATACAACAAATACAAACAAGGTGTTTATATCTTATAATCTGGATATTATTGGTACCACATGATATTCGTAGGTTAGGAAGGAAACATTTCTAACATCCATATTTATTTACAGGAATTGACTGGGTTGCCTGTTACCACCTAAACACACTTCTCATCATAAATATTAAAATGTTAAGTATTTGTATTCTCAATTGATTCACAGTTTGTCTAAAACAACTATATTAATATGTCATGTTATTAAAATGTGCATTACTTATTTGAAAATTAAGAGTAAATCTGATTTTATTGGCTTTTTATTCACAACTATTTGAGGATATAAATATATGTGTGTGTGTGTGTGTGTGTGTGTGTGTGTGTGTGTGTGTGTTTTGATATGTCACGCATTAGATGACGATGTGAAAACGAAAGTAAGTAGCTGAGTAAGACTTGGAAAACAAAACCTACCTGGGGGAGGGCTCTGCTCGTCTCTCATTGGTTAAAACATAGAGCATTGCTTGGCTACTGGACTATATATTGAAGTCCAGGGAGGTTGTGGTTTTCAGAAAGACAAGAAGACAAGATCTCTGAGAACTCGTCGTATATTATACATTCCTTTTGAAAGGTAAGTTTTATTTTTGTTTGGGTGTTTTTAGATAATATAAATTTATTTAATGATCGGCACAATCTGCTCTCGTAAATTTTTTTTTTTTTTTGAATGAAGTTTGTAAAGAATTGTTCATTTTTTATACTTATAAAGTTCTGCTTAATGTTTGGAGAGACCAGTAATAGAAGTTCATGACCACCATTAATCTCAAATGGCTTTTATAGCTTTTATTTCTTTCATTATTTATTATATTTCATATATATGTTCAGGTTTAGGATTATATAGAATAAATCAGAAGATAAAGTGTATATGTGAAAGTACCAATCCAGCAACAAGAACTTTAGGAATGGTATAGTTTGGTCGTCTTTTCTTCCCCAGAATGTACACAGGTTTACTGTCGGTCATTTTGAATCCTAGTTGTACTTTGACTTTGCAGTTTATTTTTAGTGTAACTCCAACTATCACTTACCCATTGTATTTTTTTTTTTGCGTAGATCAAACAGAAATAGATATAATGGAGCTCATCATCCAGGTCCTGAGCGGAGAGAAAAAAAGTGTGCTGGTGAATCCAAGCGCGACCATTGGCGAACTCAAGCAACAAATCGCCCCAATGTTTAATGCGAGACCTTCAAGGCTAAGGCTCTCCGTTACCAATGGACAAATCCTCCAGCTGGACCAGGACCAGAAGACGGTGAGCGATTACTGCCTGAGTTCAGGTTCCACAGTGATGCTGCTGATCTCCTCGACCCCCATGCCGATGCAGGTGTTCGTGAAGAATGAGAAGGGACAGAC
>MU551715.1:104022-116596 GCA_024362625.1 Silurus asotus
AAGTGTTAACAATTGAACAAAATGAACAGGAGAAACCCAAATCAAATCAATGTTTGGTGTGACCACCTTTTGACCACTGGCACAAAGTCGAGGATTTTGTAGGATCCGAATCAGGTGTTTGATGAACCAATTTCATGACGAATATATGGAATATTTGTCTGTAGCTGAAGCATGGTGGTGGTTTCCTGCATGATTGTGGCCTCGTTTAACAAGGAATCTCTGGGAGTAAAAATTTTGGCCCCCACAGTATCCTTGTCATAGCATCATCGAGTTTTACATGAAAAGCAATCCAGGCAGGCCACATCCACAGAAGATCTGTGCTTCGTTCTGGAAGAACAATCTATTTGCTGAGTTCCTTCAATAACTGTGTGCAAATGTACCTAGAAAAATTTCTCCTTCTATTTACTTTCCATTTTGTTCATTGTTTTAAATGGATACTTCTATATTTTTCTCATAAGTGCATTACTGTGTGTATGTGTGTAGAAAACACATGTGGGGTCTGGAAGATGCTCAGAACATTCCAGAAAGGTGTGATGCAGGAAAGTCGAGCCCTGGGGTTCCCCGTCACGTGACCTGAGGCGTTTCTCACGACAACCTAATTTGTAATTCATGCTTTTTCACCAGAAGCGGAAGAGCCTGAGGCTGTGCTGGTTTTGTTTCACAACAAAACAGCGCCACCATGCTAAAAGAAACGAGAGAAAGAATAATGTTTTGATTCACAGAGAAGCGCGGAATGAAAACCGAAAGCCCTCATTCACGATGGGAAAAGTAAACCCTAACCAAGGGGCGGGGCTTTCCCGCTATTTCCCTTTCCCCATTGGTTATTTTTTGTAATGAAGGGGCGTGGCCATGCTGTTGTTACTGCTGGTAACTTGGATTGAGCTGAAGCACAGATTCAGATTGAGGTTGTTCTGGGTGAAGAACACTGAGGACATAAAGTAAGTTTTGCTCCAATTTAAAATAATATCTAATTAAATAATAACTGCCTAAAGTATTATTTCAACTCGAATTGGATAATGTGCATATTTTACCATCAGATCTAACATTTATTTAGATTGTTTTTGAGAAACTGATTTCCAAATAAGTCCATTTAACAGCAGAAATAATAGTAAATGATGATTTTATATATTAAATGTATTTTTTTAATCAATTATTGTTCAAGAACCTGTTTAAAGCCAACTATATCACATCTGTATAGAATGAGGTTAATATATTTTTAATTCTCTTTTTGTCTCTACTTTCAAATGTACAGAATTGATTCTGTATTATTATAATATTAATAATAATAATAATTATTATTATTAATAATAATTATTATTATTATTATTATTATTACTAGTAGTAGTAGTAGTATCATAATTTCTGTTCTTTACATGATGCATATTAATATTACATTAATATTACATAACAAGGGGCGGGGCTAGCTTTCTAATTTCCATCTCCCATTAGTTATTTTGTGATGAGGGGGCGTGGCTGTTGCTGCTCCTTAACGTAAATCTTGTTTTTGTTGTTTATTATACTCGATAAAGGTTTAAGTATAAGTTTATTTTAAGTATAAATTATAAGTATAGCTTTTTTGACACATACAGATGTGTCACTTAACAATTTCTAAAAACAAACAAAAATAAAAATACAAAACAAGTGCAGAACAGTTCATTTCTTGCAATAGTTGTTTAGTAAAAACATGATGCAACTATAATTCATGCTGATTAATCATAAGTTTTTGTTGAAATGGATTCCTATCAGCTGTTGGTTTTCTTTTACACACAGGTGATTAAGATGATGGAGCTCATGATCAAAGACCTAAATGGAAAATCACAGATTGTGAATGTGTTGCCAAATGCCACCATCGGTGAACTCAAGCAACACGTTGCCCCTCACTTCGAGGTGAGGGCATCACTCCTGAAGCTTTCCGCCAGCAATGGTCAGATCCTGGACCATGACGAGAAGACGGTGAGAGATTACGGTTTGAGCTCGGGATCCACCGTGATGCTGCTGATCTCCTCGACCCCGGTGCCTTTTCAGGTGTTTGTAAAAAATGAGAAGGGACAGATAAAAACCTACGACATCACTGACAGTGAGACTGTCGATCAGCTGATGAGAAGGATCTACGAGAAAGAAGGAACACCATTGGACCAACAACGGCTGATCTACAACGGGCAACAACTCAGTTCTGGCAGGAAGCTGCAAGATTACAATGTTGTTTCTGGAGCCACCATTTATATGACCCTGCGTCTGCGTGGAGGCTGATGGGACACAAACACATGGAGATCATGATCTCCATTATGCTGGGAGCTAAGCACATTCTCTTCACCACTATTTTGACACAGGATTAGTTCCTGGTTGCTTTACTTTCTTGACCCGCATCTACAGAAGCTTTGGACACACACTAAGGCACCCTCCCGTATGGGTTTGGTTGTAGGCAAAGATATTTATTTATTTCTGTCATTTATGAATTATGTTAAGATCTTTTATTTTCTTTTTAATTATTCTGTTTTTATATTTCATTAATATTATTATTATTACATGGGAAGCTTATTAAAAGGCAGTGTGTAATCTCTCTCTCTCTCTCTTTCTCTCTCTCTCTAGTCTTCACTTGTTGTATATTAACACAATTTGTTCTTCACTTATTAAAACTGAATTATTCCTTCCATCCACACAATCAAAACTGAAGTGTTATGAATCGATAAATCCAAATCATTACTGCTGCTGTATATATCCTGAACTATACTGCTTTGAATAAAATCAGTTTTGATCAGCATTCTTGCTTTTATACGTATTTTCTGACTAATTGAATTTAAATACATGTAATGATGCTACTCATAAATACTGTTCTAATATAATTTAGCCTTTCAAATGAACGTGTATTGGACAAACACAGAGATCTAATTGAATATTTAAATATCTATATGTAATATGTAAATAAGACACTGAATCTTAGCATGGATTTTACTGTGTATTGTGTTCTTAGGTGAATAAGTGATATACTGACATCTGGTGGCCAAAACACGCTTAAACCACCACTGTGTCAATTGAGACGTTGCATTCAAGGCACAAGATAACCACTAGGGGCAGTCGTCTGCATAATTCTATTCAGGTCAAGTAGGTCTGATATTGTCATTGCAACCGGATGCTGTTACATAGTGAAATGAAATGAAACAAAATTCTCCCACAAACGAGTTTATTGTTTCAACCGTCTCTTAAGGGAAACTACCACTGAATGTGAAACTATGTGATAAACCACTGGTCTCAGCACACCAGGACTTTGTAGCACCTGTCCAATTTGTGTCACTTTTTTCACATTTTCCAACCACAGACCTGTCATGAGGTGCATTTGCAAGCATGATGTGTGTGAGCTGTGAAAACTTCACACTCGTCCATGGTTCAACTCTGAACACCGGATTTTTATTTGTGCATTGTTTTACCTACAACGGTAATTAGAATATCTTTTATTTTGTAATTTACTGGGCCTTTTTTAAGTGCAGTGGGCTGCATAAATAATGCCCACACCCTCTACAAACAGCTTTCAAATTTCAATTCGGTCAGCAAACATTTTCTCTTTCTTTGTCATCTGATCATCACAATGGGGTCTTTTGTAAATCTGCCTGTGTTCCTTTGTGTCATGGGTAAGTGATTTTTATTTATTTATATATATATATACACACACACACACACACACACACACATACACAAACACACATTATTACAATAATACTATTGCATAAAGGAAACATTTATTTATTCTGATTTTTCTAGGGGAAAAAAAAGAAAAGAAAACTTTTATTTCATCAATAGCAATTTACACTTTTTTTCATAAGTAATTCATTTTAATTCAGGGTAAAAAAAAAAAGTATTTTTATTTTGTGTAAATCTATTTATATGAATATATAATCTAATATTTGCATATTCTATGCATATTAATTACATGGAAAATACATGGAAATATCGCACATGATTCTGAATAGAACAATTCAGAAAACTCATTTTCATAGAAAAATAATTATACAAAAAGTTTTGTCAACAACGATTTAGACAGTTTTTAATTAAATAATTTAATAAATAAATGTGTGTTGCAGGTTTGCTCTCAGAGACTCTGTGCTCTTTCACACTGGAGGTAGAAGTTGAAAAAAGTGTCACTATTTGGTGCCAACATGAGCTGACCTATAGAGGTTTCATCTTCTGGTTCAAACACACCACTGATTCAGTTCCACTTCTTGTAGGGTGTAAAAAGTTTAGAACATCAGCTCCATCCCAAAACTGTTACTTCTCTAATGACTCAGAGCGCCTGGTGATGTCTGTTCAGGGCGTGAACACGTCTCTCACCATCACTGCACTGAACATCTCTGATACAGGACTTTATTACTGCAGCACCATGGAATCAGAGCAAGTGATCTTCAGAAACTCGACCTATTTACACGTCAGAGGTACATTTCTATAAAGTAAATAAATGCAGTAAAACTTCACTGAGATTTTGAGGTTATTAAAATAATGTTTCATTTTTCAGGAGTAAATAAAACCGTTTCTGAGAACAAAGAGACAGGTTTGTTTGTTTCATGCAGAGGTTTCTGTACATTTCTAAAGAAAAATATGCTGCAGGTTATAACATACAAATGTTTTCTCCCAGGTTGTGATTGTTCTACTGTGATCGTCGTGCTGAGTGCGGTGTTTGGTTTAATGGTTTTGATTCTTCTCAGTGTCCTGATCTTCATCCTGCTGAAGCACAGAAAAACTCACAGTGGTAAATATACAACAACAACAACAAAAAAAAATAAAATAAAAAAAAATAATAATAACTGATTTGTATTGCTGTAGCTGCTGAAGAAGTTAATGGGGTAAGTTCATTTAAACCCCCCCACACACAAACACACACACACACACACACACACACACACACACACACACACACACACATACACTGACCTTCAAAATGATTAACACTCCGTAACAAATATAAATACTACGACACCTCATTCTGTCTCTCTTTGTTCCTGCAGGTTGCTCACTCTGATTTGGTGATTTACACTACACTGCATTACCCTAATGAGCAAACTACAAGAACCAGGAGACACGATGGAACGATGAAATCGTGTGTTATATATTCTTCAGTCGCATAGAGTAATGCGTGTGGACAGAATGTTCCAGATCATTGTTTTACCTAATAAGAAGTTTTACTGATGGTCCTACTGATGCTCTGTGGTTGGAACAACTACATCACAGTTATGTAATATAATATAAACATTAAATATAATACAATACATACTTGTGTACTGTTAACTTTGTGTCGAGTCTCTCTGGTTGTTATAAATTAAATTGACTAATAACCGATCAAAATTAGATTAGACTATCAGTTAGATCAGATTAGATAACACTAAAGGTTGGTTTTACGGAAAGCACAGATGACCGTGTTTAACGAGAGAGCAGCTATTAATGAATCAAATCCAGTACTTTTTCTCCCAGACATTGACATCAGATTAAACAGAGACTGTCCAGCATTGGATTAGATTAGACTGATGATCGCTTTAGGGGAATTACTGAAGCAGCGTTAATATTGTGTTGATTGGGTTAGGCAGTTACGCCCACAACCCATTCTGGAGTTCATTTCAGGAGATATTTTATTAGAACATTGATTATGATTAGATTAGATCAGACATTATTTGTTGAGATTAGACTGATGATCAGTTTGGGATATTTTCTAAATAAAATATAAAAAAAAAGACCATAAACATAGAAAGGGATGGATTTCTGTTTAAATAACTAATTCTGATATTTAGTGTAATTCTGCATCAGTGCTAATCTGTTCATTTCAAATCCTGGCTGCTTTTCAACCAATCAGCTTTTAGCATTTCAGTTACTGGTCGATGTTTGCTATAATGACCTGGAACCCCACAAATCGTACCTTTTTTCCAACTATTTTTACATCTCTAGCTTTTGCTGCACTTGTTCTTCGGGTCTTTCTTTACAACAACCAGAAAAAAACAACTGGTATTAAATGTGTTAATATGTTGCCCCCTACTGGTCATTTTAGAACAGTGCTACAGGAAAGTATTCTGTTAGATGTTCTGCTCAGTCTTCAGCTCTACCATGCATCAAAAGATCACCAAAAATAGTAGTGATGGTTTTCTGATATTGTTTTTCTTTTTTTTCTTTTTCATCTATCAGAGGTGGTCATTGATGGCAGTGTCTACTGATCTGTTGTGAATGCTGTGGTGTATGTTCCAGAAAATTCTTACTTTGGCAGACTTTTATATAGACTTAATATTCACCAAAATAATGTAATGATAAATGGTAAAAAATAGTAACAATTCCTTAATTCTTAGATTTTTATTTGTTTATATATGACAATTTAATATATTTAAAACACATAAATACAAGAATAAACATCCTGAACATACGCATATGTATGTGTATTTGGGAAAATATGTCACAAATATCTGACATATGTTATGTGGGACGTATTTCTGAACTTCAATTGGAGGAGGAGGAACATGTGAGGTTCTTTATTCCTGGCAAGTTTGACTCTTTTTGTATCCACCACTTTCACCCAATTTTTTTAATTGTTAACTATGAAACATCTGGAGGAACAGCTGAAATGAGATTTTCAACCATTTCATTCTTACTTTATTGAACATTAGGTTTTCTGTCTAAGTAATGCTTTTAGCCATGATGCCTTGTTTACTGTTCTTGCTGAATAGCAGCAGTTTGGTCACTTGTAATAGGTTTGTTGCATTCATAGATCCTGGCATGAACTTCCTCATTCTTCATTTTAATCTGCTGTTTCTCCATTTTGCAGTCAGAGTGTTGGCTCTACAGTTTCTTGCAAATACAACATTTCTCTACCTCCTTTCTCCTCCCCTTCCACGTTCTACATTCTGTTGTTCTTCCATCTTTAGATCTTATTTCACTTCCTTTGTTACCACGTGAACCAACAGCTCCAGACGCAGAGCTCTGACTGACGTGCAGAACTCGTTTTAGATAAGATGGAGGATGCCGGGTCTGTACTAGAAGTTCTCCGTCTCATTTTCTCTGCAGATTTCATTACAAGGTAATTTAGACATGTTTAACAATATTGGACTTACAAGGAATTACAAAAATCTGTTATGTAAATGAGTCTGTGACGGTTTTATTTCTATGTTTCCCACAAGACGCTTCAGTGAAAGAAGGAAGTTTGATATGGAAGTGTGTTTATCTGAGTGTGGATAAAAAGTCTTTACATACATGTGTTTATCCTACTTTTATTTATGCGTCACACATTTCAACAACAGAGGATCTAATTCGAGATAATAAACAAAACAAATAATGATAATGGTTCTGTTACAGTTTATTTCGTGGTTAATAACAGAGTTCCAGTTCCTCATAATTACATATGAACATACATTCTCCAATAATCAGATATGGACATATTGTCCCTCTCTCTCATTTTTATTTATTTTATTAATCATGGCCTCAGCACTCATCAGATTTACAGCTCATATCTACACTATTTTGCCAAAAGTATTGGGTCACCTGGTCATAAGTACGGTATGTGATTTTTTAGCATCACATTCCACATTTAGTCCAAATTTGCTCTTCTAATTCCCTCCACTCTTCTGGGAAGATGTTCCACTAGATTTTGTTGTGTTTATGGATATTTCTGTTTATTAGCCACAAGGGTGTTATGAAAGGCAGGTAGTGATGTAGGTGAGGAGGTCTGGGGTGCAGTCAGAGTTCACATTCATCCCAAAGGTGTTCAGTAGGGATGAGATCAGAGTGCTATAGCAGCAAGATCTTCTTCTTCCACTTTGTGCACAGGGACATCGCCATGCTGGAACAGGTTTGGGTTTCAAGTGAATGCAAGATTTTATTACAGCGCCATCTGAAGACGTCCTGAGCAATTGAGTGATTGCTGCAGCGAGAGAGACATGATGATGTTTACACTGTAATCTGGAAAAAAAAATCTGGATCTGGGGGGGAAATCCTGCAGAAGAGTCTGTGCTAACATTAAATCTCACCTCAGAACTCATCCTCTTTCTGTCTGTCTGTTTTTCTATCAGAGAGAAGATGGAGATGAAAGAGTTAAATGGACATTGTAGCAACATGAACATCAGGAACACATCAGGACAATCTGCACTGGTCACTCTGGATAAGGGCATCTTGAAAATGGCAGTTAATTACCTCAGAGTGATGGAACTATAATGAATGGACATTCAGTGTTAAGGATGAGGTTCACTTTTAAGGCTGGTTCTACATAACTACATTGTTTGCTAGCATGAGAACAAATGTTAATAAGATTAAATGAATTATTTATTTATTTTTTACTTCAGACTTTACCGTATCTCCTATAAACGCACTCAGCCAGATGATAATACATTACTGGAATCAGTACTTCAGATAAATGTTTAACTTTCTGAGTGAAAAGTTGTCATCTGATTTAAATCTCCATTAATTCCACATTATCTTCTATATTTATTTTTTTGTAAACATCTTAACTGTTCTGTTTTAGCTCAACTTAAAAGGTAGATGTTAACCATCTTGTTTTGACAGGACAGTGATTTAAAAAGGGCGACACCGGAAGTGTTAATCAGACATGTGCAGCATCATCACAACACTTCTGTTATTGTTTACTTTCTTGAAATATTGTATAAAATGAACAGAATGTTTTTTGTTTCTGGTCCATTATTCCTGCAAAAAAACAGCAATGTGGTCAGTTTTAAGGCTTCATTGCACTCATATATATTCTGACAAATACTATTTCCTTTAACGCCTCTCTTCTCTACACTATCTTCTTTATCCTCTGGTTATTTCCTCTTCAAACTTCACTTCCTGTGACAACAAAACCAACAGCTACAGACTCACAGCTCTGAGAGACGTTGCATAATTAATTATTGGAAATTAAAAAAAATAAAAAAATACAACGCTCAGTTCCCAAGATGGTTAGATTGCTCGTGTTTGCTCTGCTGATGCTTCTTAAAGGAACTAAGTTTAGATCAATTCTATAAGATGAAAGTTGTGTTCTGGCTCATAACCTTTCTGCAGATTCCACTACAAGGTGAGTTTAGACGTGTTTAACAATATCAGACCGGAAAAGAATTAGTGTGATGAATAATAAACTCTGGTGTGTCAATGACGGGAGTCTGTGACGGTTTTATTTCTATATTGAACACGACACTTCAGTGAAAGAAGGAAGTTGAACACGGAAGTGTGTTTCCCTGAGTGTGTTGATAAAAATTCTTTACACAGGGATTACGTACATGTGTTTATCCTACTTTTATCTCTGTATCACACATTTCAGCTAAACAAAAGAGGATCTCATCTGAGGTAATAAACAACCAATGAGGAACATTGAGGAAGTCGCTGTTACAGTTACTTTAGATTTTAAAACAAAAGAGTTTGAGGCCCTGACAGGGTTCAACATCCCAATAATCAGAGCTGGACATACAGACATTCCCAATTAATCAGATATGGACATACTGACATTTCCTAATAATCAGATCTGGACATACTGACATTCTATTCTCTAATAATCAGATCTGGACATACTGACATCTGACATTCCCCAATAATCAGATCTGGACATACTGACATTCCCCAATAATCAGATATGGACATACTGACATTCTATTCTCTAATAATCAGATCTGGACATACTGACATCTGACATTCCCCAATAATCAGATCTGGACATACTGACATTCCCCAATAATTAGATATGGACATACTGACATTCACCAATTATCAGATATGGACATACTGACATTTCCCAATTATCAGATATGGACATATTGTCCCTCCCTCTAATATTTTATATTCTTGAAGCTGCTCTGCTGTATTGTATTAAAATGTATTTTTGGTATTGTGGTCTGTCTCACTGCAGTCATCAAATGTAAAACAGCCAATAACATCAGAGGAGGTGGGATTTACATTTGTGGGCTTCACTGCTTCTGTTTTAATGCCAAACTAGACAGACAGACAGACAGACAGACAGACAGACAGACAGACAGACAGACAGACAGACAGATGTGTCTGTGTGTATGGGGTGTAATGACATCACTTTACATGTGACAGTTGAAACATACTTTTCATGTTTAATTAAATGTATTGTTTTATATATTAAATTGAAAATGAATTCATCATGAATTTGTTATAATCATAATGTGAAAGTGAATTCAATTCTTAAACTGAAACTCAGGCTCCGTCTCTACCAGGTCCCTACACGCTGGATTGGTATCTAGGGAACACACATCGAAGCACCGGTAAGACCCTGATACACACAAGAAATCTACTTTACACCGGGTTACTAAAACAATTTCATCTTCTACAGGCCCGCACTCTCTGCAGTACCTCTACAGTGTCATCACTTCAGAATTCACCGCTGTTGTTCTGGTGGATGAAGAGCAGATTGTGTACTACGGCAGCAACGAGAGAAAGATGATCCCAAAGACAGAGTGGATAAAGACGTTAGAAGCTGATGATGCACAGTACTGGAAGAGAGAGACACAGCGTATGCAGAATCAACAGGAGTGGTTCCAAGACAGTCTAGAGGCGGTGATGCAGAGCTTCAATCAGACTGAAGGTAAAATGTTTTTAGATCTTTTATTACTAATACACACACAGAGAAACCCACATGACTTTCTGTACATATGCAAACAAACACCTTTTATGCAAATTCTCATCTCATACACATTAACTAAATGCAATACATGAACCCAAATGTCATTTTTAGGATTTTGATGAGAAAATTTGTGGTACCTGATGTACCTGTATGATATTTTAATCCTACAGACATGAAATCAGAATTGTAAGAATTGGGAAGTAGCTGTTTTCCAGTTTCTCACAGCAGACCACTGAGTGGCTCACTTGCTGATCTTCTAATGAGACAATGTCTTTACTTTAATTGACCTGTGAAGGACAATCTCAGTAAAAGAAAGAAAGTGGGTTCTCCCACATTCACAGAACTGCACACTACACACTAAATATCTTCACTTTACACCTTACAGGAGTTCATACTCTACAGAGGAGATACGGCTGTAAGTTTGACCATCACGGCGCCACAAGAGGACACGATCAGTGCGGTTATGACGGAGAAGATTTAATGAGTCTGGATCTGAAATCTGGAACCTGGACTGCAGCTAATGAAGATGCGGAGATCTTCATTAAAACATGGGATCCTAAAGGACGTCAGGCAAAGTACTGGAAGAATGTTCTGGAGACTGACTGTACAGAGTGGTTACAGAATTTTGTGTTTTACGGGAAAGAGACTCTGGAGAGGAAAGGTAATGTGTGTGATCGACACTGTTGTTGTAAATGCAGCTGCTACACACACTAATATATCTGACAGTTTGATCTGAGTGAGTGTCTCTGTGTGTCTCTGCAGTTCCTCCTGAGATGTCGCTGTTCCAGAATCACTCACGGTCTCCAGAGGTGGTGTGTCATGCTACAGGTTTCTTCCCCAAAGCACTGAATATCTCCTGGCAGAAGGACGGAGAGGACGTGCATGAAGATGTGGAGGTCGGAGAGACGTTACCCAACCAGGATGGAAGCTTCCAGAAAAGGAGCATTCTAAAAGTCTCAGCTGAGGAGCTGCAGAAACACAACTACACCTGTGCGATTGAGCACAGCAGCTTGGAGAAGGATTTAGTGCTGCCTGTGAGCGAGAGACGAATCCTGATTGGTCGGAGAAACACTTTCCTATAAATCTACACATTTACAGAGTGAACACTGATTTACTGATGCAGCAGATAATAAACACTCTGTGATGATTTAACAGGTGGAGGATCAGGTGGAGGATCAGAAGGAGGATCATGTGAAGGACGGATTGGGATCATCATTGGTGTACTCGTGGCTCTTGCTCTTGTTGCTGTTGGAATTGTCAGCTGGAAGAAGAAACATGGTGTGTATGGATGGGGGTGGGAATGAAGTAAAAAGAATTAAGTAATTTCCCTGCAATTTGTGTTACATACATATTTATATATTTTTATTATTAAACTAATATATACTCTACCAGGACCTCCAATACATATATATAATTAAATGCATTTAGCAGACAGAATTTAGCAGACACCCTTGTCCAAAACAAGATCCCAACCAGTCTGTCTTTAAAGCGGATCATTCCAATTTTGTATGTAGCTCCGGATTATATCGTCTGCTAAACGCCGTAAACGTAATTAGAATGTAAATGTTAATACTTTTGATATTTTTACAATTTAATTTAAGTTTTAATAAAACTTAAGTATTGTCTACTCTTAGCTCTTAGAACATATATTCAGAAGAGCTTTGGGTCTTTTCTGAAGATCAATTACAGAACAGGGTCTTTAATAACTGTCTATAATCTGTCCTATAGTTCTATCCTGTTCTAGTTCTAGTTCGCAAGATACTTCATCGCTCCAGATGGAGACATCAAGACAGGTTCTGAAGTGATCTGAAAGGTGCTCCAGTGTTAATGGTAATGTTCTGAGAAGTACAGTTTAATACATACCTCAGAGTGCTGTGATGAGCAAATGCACATGACACTCAGCTGGCAGCCATATTGAATCACCTTATTAAATAAGCTATTGTTAATAAGTTAAATTTAATAGTGCTTTTTTTTTTTTTTTTTTTT
>MU551715.1:116604-130543 GCA_024362625.1 Silurus asotus
TTTTTTTTTTTTTTTTTTTTCTTTTACAGAGCCAATTGAGAAGTGGATAAGATGAAGATGATCATCGAAGTCCTACTCAAAGAAACCCGGTGTTTGTGTAAATCCATGTACCACCATTGCCTTTCGCTTTAATGCAAACTTTCCTAGCTGAAGTTTTCTATTGCCAAAGAACACATTTTCCAGCTGGACCACGACCAGAAGACAGTGGGAGTCAGAGTTTAGGATCCAGGCAGCAATTGTTTGTACAATTGGACAGAATTTCCAATACTGTTTATAAATCCTGAGAAATTCTACTCACAAACAATCAGGCGACTGAATAAGGACACTTAATAGTGTCTTCACTTTCCTTATCTACACACAATGGTTTCTTTGATTCTAATGTAAAAATACATTATGATATTGTGATTTATGGTGAGAGTAGGGAGCAAGTGGAGGAGTTCAGTTACCTGGGGTCAACAGTGCATAGTAATGGAGAGTGTGTTAGAGAAGTGAAGAAAAGAGTGCAGGCAGGGTGGAGTGGGTGGAAAAGAGTGATAGCAGGAGTGATTTGTGATAGAAGAGTATCTGTGAGAGTGAAAGGGAAAGTTTATAGGACTGTGGTGAGACCTGAGATGTTGTATGGTTTAGAGACAGTGGCATTGAGTAAAAGACAGGAGGTGGAGCTGGAGGTAGAAGAGGTGAAGATGTTGAGGTTTTCTATTGGAGTGATGACGATGGACAGGATTAGAAATGAGTTTCTTAGAGGAACAGCGCATGTAGGATGTTTTGGAGACAAGGTGAGGGAGGTGTGATTGAGATGGTTTCGAGGAAAAGAGGAAGACCAAGGAGGAGGTTTATGGAGGTGGTGAAGAAAGACATGCAGGCAGATGTTTCATTGAGAACATGGTTGTTGTTCAAATTAAATCCTCAAATAAAATTTATCCTCAAAAATACAACTTGCCTAATAATTCTGCACTCCCTGTATGTGCACTGTAGAAAAATAAACCATATATAGATGTTGCATGTGCCAATAAGTGAATGGGAGATTACAGACAGTTCTCTTATCCCACCACTATTCTAACAACTATTCTGATTTTTCCCAGCGACCCCCATCGAGTGGTGTGTCGGTGGGGTTGCATATTTGACAATAGATTTGCCATCTTTTTTTATATCACACACATAGAGAACACGGGATCGCCTCCTACAGGTAGAGAAAAAAATTGAAATATGAAAATGTCTCAGTAGCACAACATCTTTAATGTACTTGGTGTTTCATTTTCCTCTTCTCTCATTTTCATGTCATCTTTGTTCTATTTGACAGGTTTTGAAGCAATAATGAGTTGAGTGCTCATGTATCAATAATGCTGAAGCACAATTTTTGCCTGCTTTGCATTATTTCACCTTCATTTGAAGTTTTTATCATGCTGTAACATATGGATTTATTAATTAAAAAAAAGCGATAAATAATTAAATATTTACCTGATGAAGTTTTTGTAATGTCAGATTTGGGCTTGTCATCTCTGGAATACTGGGCATGTGGTAGATAATTAAACACCTGGATAAGACCCCTGCCCAGAGCACCATCCATACATGGTTTTAGAATGGAGAGTAATGGACTAAACTAGACCATAAATCTGGATGACAGTATTATGAAAAAGTGGAATATGCTTAAGAAAATACAATTCTGCTCAGCTGGGGTCAAACTGGGATCAGAGTACAGGGTCAGCCACCTCTGGAGCAACGATGGTTGAGTTAAGCATATGTAAGTCTGAATATAAGAGAGAAAAACAAACAGGGTTTTTTTACAACAACTAAAGAAGATTTCAGGACAGTTGAGGAGGTCGGAGGACTTTTATTGCATGTAACTGCACAAACTAACCAGTAGGTCGGAGTTCTGAGGAGTCCAGAGGATTCTGCATCTTCAGACACCAGTAAAATGCAGTGTGAGAGCTGAGTACAGTGTAGAGACATGAGTCTTTATAATAATCAAAACATTAATAATGTTACCGATTGCTTTATTTAATAAAGAAATGTTTCAAATATGCACATAAATAGAATAATTTATTGTAGTCATATATAAACAACACAACAGCTGTTACAATACTATCCCATAATATACATTATAAATAGATTTGTTATATGTATTTTTCATTGAAATGTTCTGTAGGTAATTAAAGTAAATTGGTAAATAATCTTCTTCTTCTTCTTCTTTCGGCTGCTCCCATTAGGGGTCACCACAGCGGATCATCCGTCTCCATGCCATAATTCATGTCCCTCCTCTGCACATGTCCAAACCATCTCAATCTCTCCCATTAGGGGTCGCCACAGCGGATCATCCGTCTCCATACCACCCTGTCCTTTACATCTGCCTCTTTTACACCAACTACCTGCATGTCTTCCCTCACCACATCCATAAACCTCCTTCTTGGTCTTCCTTTTTTCCTCCTACCTGGTGGCTCCATCCTCAGCATTCTTCCACCAATATAATTCATGTCCCTCCTCTGCACATGTCCAAACCATCTCAATCTCAAAAACTTTTCCTTTCAATTTTGCAGATACCCTACTACCCTACTATCACAAAAATTGTATTTGCCTTTTTAGTGTGCTTTAGAAAATCAGTTGTCATGTGCAGAGGGAAAGGTGAGTACTTTAGACCAGTGCAAATCCATATTATAGCAAGAAACAGGTCAGGATTATTTGGGTTTGTTTTTGCCTTTGCCACCAGATGCCGCCACTGGGCCCCTCCTCCCTTATCCCCTACTCCCTAGCCCCTAGCTGTATAATGTCTCCCACCTGCTCCTCATTAATGTTTGCTATTTAAGTTGCCCCTTTGGCCTTGGCTGTGTTTGGTTTATTATATTTGTCTTCATCTTTGTTGTGGTACAGGTGTCATTGTATTTAACTTTTTTTTTTTTTTGTATCCTCTTTTATAATATTGTTCTTGGTATTGTCTTGGTATTTTGCATTTGAAACTGGATATGTGTGGGTTTGGTGAGTGTATTTCTATATTGTTGTATTTCTTTGTCTGCTATTTTCTTGGGTTTTCCCTAGTCTCCTCGCTTCTCCGGTCTTCCCTAGTCTCTTGCCTACTCTTGCCTTCCTGAGTCTCCTGGCTTTTCCGTTCCCCCGAGTCTTCCCAAGTCTCCTGTCTTCCCGAGTTTTCGCAAGCATCCTGTCTTTTCTAGGCTCCTGGCTTCTGTTCTCCTGAGTTTTCCCTAGCCTCCTGGCTTCTCATGTTTTTTCCAGAGTCTTCCCTAGTCTCCTGGTTTTCCCAAAGCCTCTGGTCTTCTTGAGTCCCTAGTTACCTCGTCTTGAGTTTCTTTAACCTGTTTAGTCATTTCTAATTTGTATTTGTCTGGTTTATTTTGTATTGATAAACCCACTCTGCCGGTTTATATTTTTGTTTGCTTTTCTTGAGCTGTTTTTGGACTTATTGTTTTCAGTAATTAATCATGCCATTGCACATCTCGAGTGTGTCTCTGTAGTTTGGGTTTCAATGCCTCCGCGTGGCAGACTGCTAGTGTTTGCCACTCGCTCTAGCGACCCCGGTTCAAGACCTGCTCTCATACCTGACACAGCTACTGTTAACAGGTGACTGTTCTTTAATCCGAGTCCAAATGTCATTTTAATTTTGGTTCTGACCACCATAACTTTGTTAGACATAGAAGTAGTAAACAGAGTTCCAGAATGTGCTGTTCCCACTGCGAAGCATAGTGTTGCTTTGCTGGTGACATGGTTGGTGATTTAGTCAAAATTGAAGACTCACTTAACCAACATGGCTACTACAGCATTTTATAGTGACATGCCATGTCATGTGTTTTACACTTAGTTGGACCATCATTTGTTTTCCAACAGGACATTGACCCCAAACAGGTTATGTCCTGTAAGAGCTATTTATTTAAGAAGGCGCGTAATGAAGTGCTGCATCAGATGACCTGGCCTTGGGATGATTTGGACTGGAGAGTGAAGAAATGCAGCCAACGACCACTCAACAGGTGACGAGCTCGTGAAGATGATTGAAACAATGCCAAGAGTCCAAACTTTTGACTGGTTTTATACCTTTTTATAAATAATTGGTTTAGTGATTTTTGTATCATCTGTAAACCAAGTTGGGATTGAAACCAAGTTCAAATATAAACTTATAAAATATATTTTTATACTAAATGATCGCATTAGCAGAGCTTCCAGAGTCCTGCCTGGGGATGGAAAAAACATGATGGAAAGGAAAACATGTGCAAAGACATTGTAAGTTAAGTAAAAAAAAGTTCTATCACTACTGTACACAGAAGAGTTTGAGTTTACACAAAGTCTGTTCAGAGTTGAGGTAAATGCAGACTAGTACAGAGGGGCCATGTGTTTACTGTACAGAAAACCTCAGCCTGGGTGAAGGTTCACTTTTCAGCATGACAACTTGAAAAAAGTCTCATAGGAACATAAAAAATTCCTAATTCTTTAATTATTTTGTACGTTTAAATAAAAGGTCACTAGATGTTTCCTCTAATACATTAGAGTCCTGGAGCTCAGGATCTCACAGAATATTCAACAAATATACTGAGGAATTCCTTGAGTAAAAGTACAAATGTTTTTGCCTTCAAATGTACTTAAATATCCAAAGTACAATAATGTTCTGCTGTAAAGACTCTAATGTGACTCTCAGCACACTGATCTATTAATAAAATGATATGATTGAAGTCTCTTAAAATGATCATGAATGTAAAAATGTAAAAGATTTAACTAAAGTACAGTGAAATACGTGAAAAAGCCACTTCAGTACAGTAGCAAGTTACATTTACTTCCTAACTGTAGACGACTGCAGATGATCTTCTAAAATGTGAGACGAGATCTACAGAGATGTTTATTTTCCGGTAGGCTTTTTTTGTTGCAAGTTGCTGTAGGCTACATAAATATCCATACCCTTTACACACAGATAAACCAGACACAGATTTCCTCAGCAGATCATTTCTTCTTTGTCCCTCATCTAATACACAATGGTTCGTTTTCAACCTACGTTAGTGCTCCTCTGCACCATGGGTAAGTCCTAATCAATGCTAATGAATGCGGTATTTGGTGAGTAAAATGTAAAAAGTATATAAATGTATTATAATCAATATTCGGTGTTATGAGTGTGTGTTCATGTGTTGCAGGTTTGCTCTCAGAGACTTTGTGCTCTTTCATGCTGGAAGCAGAAGTTGGAGAAAGTGTCACTATTTGGTGCCAACATGGCCAAACTCATACAAGTTCCATCTTCTGGTTCAAACACACCACTGATTCAGTTCCACTTCTTGTAGGGTGTAAAAAGTTTAGAATATCAGCTCCATCCCAAACATGTTACTTCTTTATTAACACCGAGCGCCTGGTGATGTCTGTTCAGCATAAGAACACGTCTCTCACCATCACTGCACTGAACGTCTCTGATACAGGACTGTACTACTGCAGCTTCATGGACTCCAACATTCTGACCTTCAGAAACTCGACCTATTTACACGTCAACGGTAAATTTCTATTAATTAAATAACTGCAATAAAAGTGAATTGGAAAATCTGAAGTTATTCAAATGTTTTATTTTCAGGAGTAAATAAACCTCAAGGTACTGGGAACAACGCAGCAGGTTTGGCTTTTTTTTTTTTTTTTCTCGCAAAAGCTTCTACATTCTACATTAAAATATGAAGCAGGTTTCATGTTCAATATGTGAAATTTTTCAAGGTTACAGCTCTTCCTCTGTGATCTTCATGCTGAACACGGTGTTTGGTTCAGTAGTTGTGATTCTTCTTGGTGTCCTGATCTTAATCCTGCTGAAGCACAGAAACGCACATGGAGGTAAAATATTATTTCTCTACTACTACTACTACTACTACTACTACTACTAATAATAATAAAAATAATAATAATGAATAATTAATTTAACTATTTAAATATAGAATCTTATATGCATAACTCAATACTTCAACCTGCTTTTTTTAAACACACATTTCAACTGCACTTTAAATGTAAATGTAATGAGATAAAAAACAATATTTAAATTTCACTTTGATTTAATGTAAATATTTGTATTAATTAAATAATTATTATATTTTTTTACCCCAACTCTATATTATGAAACAAAGCGGTCATTGTCACTATCGGTCTGTAATGAGTATTAAACCAGTCCTGTTTTTATTTATTTTTTTGTTCAAAAAAATCTCTTGTAGCTCAATCATAATCTTTCAGAAGTTAGAAGTCAATGCTGCAAAGCAAATTATATTGATACAGATTTCTACATCAACCACATTTAATAACTCGAGTTGCTATTTCCAGAAATTTTTTTTTTTGTGATGAAGATAATCCTGTTAAAATCATTACATTACATTAAAAGAGTTATACATATATGCAATGCTGTACATTAACATTAATGTTTACCATATGATGTATATAAAAATGCAAGTGTTGGGTAGCGAGTAAAAACCAGTTTAGTGCAATTTAAATAATAATAATTACATTTGAATTTAATTTACATTTTGAATTGATAATAATAACTTGTCTAATGTTTTGTATTAGGTGGTGAAGCAGAATATAAGGTAAATTCGAGATCTCACACACACACTGACCTCCAGATAAATGAACCCTGATTTCATTCAACCTGAGCAGAAACCTGAACAGACGTTATGAATTTATTCATGAAGCATTTTTATTTCTCAGTAAAAATCGTATACATGAATACAAACAATACAAATTACTTTCCTGAAATTGAATTTGTCATTTCTTGTTTTTCGTTTCTCGATCAGAACAGAAAATCCAGCATTTCTCATTTTTCATGCAGTTTTTACAGGACAGGAGTTTTTTTTTTTTTTTTTATAAACAAATTTAATAAAGCTATTAAAATATTCAGGTCATTATTACCTGAATACATACATATGTTCACTCTTTATTAATCGCACTATTTATCATTAATAATTATAATATTGAGATGTTTGAATTATCGGAGTTCGGATTAAAATTTCTGCTCAACTGACCGAACACTTACATTATATAACTAATAACTAATCATTTATTAAACTCTAATATTAATAATATATGAGAACTGAAACACAGGAACAATGAAATCACATGTGGTAAAAAAGAAAAACTTTGAGGTTTTAATGCTTAAACGTTTCTTCAGCATGAGGACTTTGTGGTCTCTACAGACGATATGTTTATATTTATTCTTCTTTCTTCCTGCAGGTTGGTGACTCTGATATGATGCATTACTCTGCACTGCAGTTCTCTGTGAAGAAAACGACAAGAACCAAGAAGCACAATGAAATGACAGAAACACATGTTGTGTATTATTTAGTCGCACAGAAAACCGATCATCAGTTTTTTACTTAATATGATCCAGCAAGTGTTTCTGATGCTCGGTGGTTGACGGAACTATATCATTTGTAACATGTAGTAACATTAGTAGTGTGTGTTTGTAAACGGTGTTAGTGGTGTGTGTTAGTACTGTGTTGGTTGTGGGTAACTGTGTGTGAGTGGTGTGGAAGTGTGTATTTCTGTTGTGTATTGTCTACATTAGCATTAAGTCGCTGAGTCAAGTAACGACTTTGGTTCATTAGGCCCATTGACTGCTTGCTCAAGAGTGAAGAGATAGCATAGTGGTTAAGGTGTTGTTTTACTGCGCAGCAGATTCCCACAAGTATGAGGGTTCAAGCCCCTGCTTCGCCAAAGTTGAATCTTTATATTAAAATCTAATAGTTTGTCTACTTTTTAAACTGTAAATCTATTTGTTAATTAATGAGACCTGTTTAAAAGATTGCTTTATTTATTTGTCTTTTTTGAAAGACTTGTTTGGCCTACTTCTGAGGTACATGGTGTGGAAGTACAGGAACAGAAGCCATGTTGGTTCATTAGGCCCATTGAGTGCTTGTGCTAGAAGGTAGAGATAGCTCGGTGGTTAAGGTGTTGGTTTACCGATCAGCAGATTCCCCCAAGGTTGGGGGTTCAAGTCCTGGCATCACCAAAATAAAATTGTTTTTATTTTTAAATCTAATTGTTTGTCCACTTTGTGACATTAAACTGTAAATTTATTTGTAATAAGAGACCTGTTTAAAAGATTGTTTTATTTATTTGTCTTTTTTGAAAGACTTGTTTGGCCTAATTTTAATGAGTTACATGGTGTTGAAGTATAGGAACAGAAGCCTTGTTGGTTCATTTGGCCCATTGACTGCTTGCACAATAATGAGGAGATAGCTAAGTGGTTAAGCTGTTAGTTTACCGATCAGCAGATTCCCATAATGTTGGGGGTTCAAGTCTCCGGATTTAATGAATATTTTACATATATTTAGACACAACAATAATCTGATTCTGAATAAACACAGATTTGATAACTGTGTGATCATCATCTGTGTTTCAGGATTTAAATCTGTTCCACCCAAACCCTGTAAGTGAAACTTTATGATCCATAAATGATGTTTAAATCCACTACAGTGTTTACTTCTGATCAATAGGACTGTAATGTTCTTGTTACTGTCAGCACTCTGCTGGTGACTCCTGTGTCAGGAAACTGTCACACTGGGGGTCTGTCTGAAGCACATGCTGGCTCTTTTCTCCATTTCTTTTATGTTCTCTTATTCGTGTTTTTTATGTGTTTGTAAAAGTTGGTGTTTTTGTCTGAATGGTCTTTTTACACATACTGCAGTTAGAAGCTTTCAGGTAAAAAATATTCCCACGATTGATCATGCAACATTCCCATGATGCATGATCTCCTCTGTGTCACATCATCTATCTCAAGATTCAAATGCTGCTTTATTTGCATGTGAAATATAAACAATCAGATCTAAAAAGCTTGGCTGGAGAATTATTCAACAAAATCAACAGTAAAAGTGGAAAGAAATAAAATAATATACAGTGTGTAACTATGGTGTGTAAGTGTGTGTCAGTGGCGTGTTAGTGTCTGTTAGTGGTGTGTGGGAGTGTGTTACTGGTGTGTATGTGTGTGTTGGTGGTGTGTAAGTGGAACCAACATGGTCCACTTTCACAGTAAGTCGCTGAGTCACGTGACGGCAGGGCGCGTGTCGGCAGGAGCTGCGCATGCGCACACACTAGCGTGTCGTGTGTAAATAAATAGGAGCAGTTTACTGATCATAGAGAATAGAAATGGTTTTAGCTTTAAAGTGATCTCCAAACCACTGCAGTCCTGCTTGGTGATAAAACACTAACTAAATAATTCATGCATTAGGATCAGTGCAGCAGTGTGAGATGGAGGACTGGGATTTATTAAAGGTTCTGCTCTTTTTCACATGTTCTGTTCATCTTTCAGGAGCAGGTGGGTTTCTGCATGTGGAGAAACACACAACAGCAGGAAAGTCGTGTTGTGTAAATGTGTGTCAGCAGTTTTCGAGTCTCAGTGAACATAATTTTTATACTGAAACGGGTTTATCCCAGTCACTGCAGAAATATTTCAGATTTTAAATGTGTTACACATTTTAGCTGCTAGAAAGAAGTTCTTGGTCCATGTAACGTTTTATTATGGAAGAAGGACAAATAAAAAATGACAATTTAAAAAATACCGCAGCGACCATCATATTCCGTGGCCGGGAGATGGCGCTGATGTCCATTTTTACAATAACAAATCAGAGGCAAATGGATTTGAGGTTGTGAGGTCATGTTAAATAGTCCAAATTTAAGTCCAAAGGTAAAATGCTACAAATGTCATTATTATCATTTATAATATTCATTATTAACCTCACCTTCCAAAACAAAAATACAAATTCTGGAAACTGCTTTTGGTGTATTTTTGCATGGGTGTAATGAGATTTATGAGGTTAAACTTGCAAAATAACCGGCTATATTTTGAAATAATGGAGCATAATAATGATGATAATGGTATCGATTCATGGAGAGCAAGGCTTTTTCTGCTTTCCTAAATACTTTTAGATTCACTGATGTATGTTTTAATATATATTTTTCCATAAACCAGATTTGCAACACCTGAAGCATCTAGCAGGCATACAATAATTTTGCAATTCTGCATTTTCATATCCTTTGATTGGACGTCAGAGAGCGAACGCGTCAAAGCTCGCAAACACTACACCATTTTCTGTAGGACATCATCACTGGCACTGACAGCATACAGGATGAGACTTCCCATTTCCTTATCAGTCACTGTATAGTGAAAAAGAGAGATACCAGAGGTGCTGGCAAAGAATAAATATTTTAATAGGTTTCTTTTCTGATCAGAGAAGAATCACAGCACACAGAGTGGCGCATATGTTCTTCAGTTCTTCCCTTATTTGTGTTTTTACAAAAATATCCTGTAAACCTGGTACTCAAATCATAAAGATCTTATATCCACTGCACAGACATTATAGGAATGTGTGTAAAGAGAAATAAGGCAGCCCTGTAAATACTAACATATACAAAATACATTGGGGCAAAAAAGTATTTAGTCAGCCACCAATTGTGCAAGTTCTCCCATTTAAAAAGATGAGAGACGCCTGTAATTTTCATCAAAGTACACTTCAACTATCAGAGACAAAATGAGAAAAAAAATTGTCTAATTTTTAAAGAATTTATTTGCACATTTTGGTGGAAAATAAGTATTTGGTCAATAAAAAAAGTTAATCTCAGTACTTTGTTATATACCCTTTGTTGGCAATAAAAGAGATCAAACGTTTTTTCGAGATCAAACATCTCCACAAGGTTTTAACACACTGTTGCTGGTGTTTTCCTCTATGATTAGTAGTTTGAAAAAATAATTTACATGGTGTTTATTGTATTTACAGATACACATTCTCTGGAGTTCCAGTACATCACGCTCACTCCCCAATATACTGGTTTCCCAGAGTTCACTGCTGTGGGTCTGCTGGATGGAAAGCAGTTTATGTCCTACAGCAGCAGTTCGAGGAGGCTGATCCCAAAGGACTGGATAAAGAATAGTAATGATAAAAAGTACTGGAAGACTGAATCAGAGAACATGCAGAGATATCATGATGACTTTACCAACATGTTCACAAAAATAAAAAATCAGTTGGATCACAGTAGAGGTGAGAATAAACATTTCTATTTTTTTTTATTGTTTTGCTATTGGTATTGGTAATGACAGACTCTTATAAAGCCACATACCTGCTTGGTCTAAGAGCTGGACTGTGCCAGTGATTGGTGTGATGAGGTCTCTGAGGTAAGATGGCGCTGGTCCATTTTTGGCCTTGTAGGCAAGCATTAGTGTTTTGAATCTGAAACGTGCAGCTACTGGAAGCCAGTGGAAGAGCGCAGCACTGGGGTGGTGTGGGAGAACTGGGGCAGAATCGTGCAGCTGCATTTTGTAAAATTTGCAGTGGACGAATAGCATTCAGAGGAAGAAACGCTTTGGGAAAGCCTCACGTTGTCCACGCTCTGAATCTCGTGTTAAATCCAGGACATAAGCAAGTCGCGAAGTCATCAGGGGGCGAAAAATGGCTGAGCGATTGTAGCGACATTAGATTCTGAAAAAGAGAATGTAAGCGCCGCAGGGATGCAGGGAGTATAGCCTGTTGACACAGCTTCTCGTTCCCTCAGGAAACTAGGGTTACATACATAACCTAGAGACGTTCCCTTTAGGAACTCGAGCTGCGTCGACACGCTTTGGAAACAAGTGTCCAATCATGCCATACTGACCATTTCCTGCCCAGCACCACCAGTGTGAAGGACAGAGGAGCCACAAGTGGCTCTGATGTCGAGGTCGTAAAACCTGACAAAGGTCAAAATGGTGGACCAGCCCGCAGTGTTGCATATGTCCCGCAGGGAAACTTCCACGGACCAGGTGGTACTCCTGGTGGTATGAGCCTTGACTCCGAAAAGAGTGGGAAGACCAGAGGATTTATAACATGTAATAATGGCATCCATTATCCATCTGCTGATAGTTGGCTTATTGGCAGGTGGGAGCCAACCCTGTGGCAAACTGGTCCTGCAAGAACTCTAGAACTAAACCAACCGGGCAGTTGACTGGGTCTAACTGGTGGGGCTCACACCACGTGGTAAATCGATGCCATCTAGCAACATACGACCTCCTTGTGGGTGGAGCTCTGGAATGGAGGATGGTCTGAACTACCTTAGTAGAGAGACCAGCTGCTAGAAACTGTGCCCCCTTGAAAGCGCTTACCTGAACAATCAGAAGCTAATGTTGCTACCATCGCTCAGCCATTTTGTAGCTTCCTGGTTTGTGCGACGTCACCCCCGATGACGTCGTGACTTGCCTATTGGCCCAATTTCACACGTGATTCAGATCGTGGATGGCGCGAGGCGTTCCCAAAGCGTTTCGATGCAGCTTGAGTTCTTGAAAGGGCACAGTGCATTCCAGAGATTTGGAAAGAAAGGAGTAATACCGGCCTGTAGTTGTTGATGTCTAATGGAGCCAGAGCAGGTTTCTTTAAGATAAGAATGACCCTTGCTTGCTTGAACCTAGTTGGCACATAGCCAGGTGTTAAGGATGATTGTGGAGTTGAACGGCAGGAGATTTTGTGAGATCGTCTGAAGCATAGTTGAAGGGATTGGATCCAGAGGGCAGGTGGTGGGATTGCAAAATTGGATGACTTGCAGTATCTCATCTTCTGTTAAGGTTGAAAAGCTTGACAACAAAGGAGTAGGGGATTCCTGGCTGTGTTGTGTATTCAATGTTGGGGAGGAAGTGAAGGTCTGCAGGATTTCCTTAATCTTCTAATCATAGAAGGATGCAAAGTCATTAGCAGTCAGGGAGGATGGAGCAGGTGCAGCAGGGGGGTTGAGTAGTGAAGAGAAGATGTTGTAGATCTTACGAGGATCTTGTGCAGAGGCCTAAAGCTTTTCCTTGTAGAAGGCGGTTTTAGCGGAAGTCACATCCAAAGAAAATTTCTAATCAAATCAAATCAAATTTTATTCATCACATACACATACATACAGGGTACGACATGCAGTGAAATGATTTATACGATGGTCCAGCATTTAAGAATAGGATGGGGGAAAGGAAAAGAAGCAGATAAATAAAGTATAAAAAAAACTATATAAAATAAATTATAAGAATATAAGATATAAAAGATATATAAAGATATATGTATGTGAAACAAAGAGAAAAATGTATATACAAAAAAATTCTTATGGCAGTAGACAGTGAAACAGTAAACAATGTGTAACAAAGTGTAAACAATAGACAATTTTTGTGGTGGGTTGTCCATAAAGTGTCCGTGTGCAGTATGGTGTGGTGTAAGGGTCCGTAAGTGTCTGTGTGCGGTATGGTGTGGTATAAAATAAATATAAAGTGCACTTTGCTGTGCAAGTCCAGAGTTTAAAGTGTTGTGGTGCGAAAGGTGAGATATGTACAGAGAAGTAGTGTGATGATGGAGAGAGTGGGCTAGTTTTTAGATCCTGGTGTTTCCTGGTTTAAACACCGAATGGCTGGCAGGAAGAAGCTCCTCCTCATTCTCTTTGTGTTCGCTTTCAGGGAACGGAAGCGTTTCCCTGAACGCAACAAAGAAAAGAGTCCATTGTTGAGATGCCTGAGGTCCTTCACAATCTTCCTGGCTCTGGTCCGGCGCCGCGTGCTGTAGATGTCCTGCAGGTCAGGGAGCTCGGTGTGGATGGTACGTTCAGCTGAACGCACCACCCTCTGGAGGGCTCGCATGTCCTGCATGGTGCTGTTCCCATACCAGGAAGTGATGATACCCGTCATAATGCTCTTAATAGTGCAGGTGTAGGAAGTCTTATGCACCTGAGAAGGTAGTTTAAAATCCCTTAAACGTCTCAGATGGTACAGACGCTGCCGGGCCTTCTTCACCAGGGTGTTGGTGTGACAGGACCAAGACAGATCCTGTGTGATGTGAACACCCAAGTACCGGAAACTGTCCACTCTTTCCACTGGAGTCCCGCTGATGTTTATCGGTTGGTATGACGGCTCCCGCTTTGTGCTGACGTCCATGATCAACTCCTTAGTCTTGCTGACGTTCAGGAGAAGGTTGTTCTCCTGGCACCATCTCTCCAGGTTTTTAACCTCCTG
>MU551715.1:130586-161463 GCA_024362625.1 Silurus asotus
TGAAGTCTCTGACCAGTCTCTTGAAGCACTTCATCACTACTGAGGTCAAAGCTACAGGGCGATAGTCATTGAGGCAGGTGGGCTGGGGTTTCTTCGGGACAGGAACAATTTAGTCAGGAGTGCACGGTAAGATGCAAGGTCTACATCGAGTTGTGATTTTTTTCCACTTCCTCTCTGCTGATCTGAATTCTCGTCGATTGCTGCACAGAACTTCTGACAGCCACGGTGTGGGACAAGAAGTCTTCTTGGGTTTTGTAGTCAAGTGACAGAGGAGGTCAATGGTTGAGGAAAGAGAGGAGAGGAAGGATTCAGTGGCAAAGTCCAAGGGTAGAGAGTAAAAGGATTCAGGCTCAGGAAGAAATGAAAAAATACAGGAAGCTACAGAGGAGGGAGAGATGGAGTGAAGGTTAGGACGAATAAGATAGACATGTAAATTGTTTTTAGGTAGAATAGGAAGAGCGATTGAAAAGGAAACCAGGTGATGATTAGAGATTTGAAATGGGATGACTGTATCTGGGATAGGACGGGTGAAAACCAGGTCCAGGACATTTCCTCCCTTGTGTGTTGGAGGGCAGCTGTTAAATGTCAAGAAAAAGGTATTCAGAAAAGTCAGGAGAAAAGATGACTGAAATTTGTCAGATAGGAGGTTAAAGTCACCAAGAACTGTCAGAGGGGTGCTGTCAGAAGGGAAAGTATGGAGGAGTGTGTCCATCTCTTCTAGGAATTCTCCAAGGGGACCAGGAGGGCGGTAGATGACAATGATGAAGAGGCTGAATGGAGAGGTAACTGAAACTGCATGGAATTCAAAAGAAGACAAGGTTAGATGAGACAAAGGGAGCGGTATAAAAAACCATTCGTGACAACAGTAAACCTGTACCACCACCACTACCGGTTTCAGCTGGTGTAGCAGTGTTCTGTGGGGATATCCAGGTCTCAGTAAGTACCAGAAAGTCGAAGGTTTAGTGAGAAGCCAAGGCGGTGATAAAGTCAGCTTTCCTTACAGCAGACTGGCAATTCCAGAGCCCACCTACCACCACTGTTTGAGATTGAGACAACAGAGAATGATAGATGAGGTTACTGGGAATGTGACCTCTGTTCTGTGGAACACCTGTGTCTGTAAGAGTTGACCAAAGAGATGGGTTCAAGAAAGAACATTAAAGAACAATATATGAACTGATAAACACTAAGTGTTACTATTCTTAGGTGGGTTCCCTACAACTGCTACTATGTCTGTAGTGGAGCACCTTCAATATAAGTAAGTAAGCCCTGCCCACAATTGACACCCCAATTTAGACTGAAACTACCCTTGATTAATCACCTGATAGAGCAAATAAGCACAGACCAACACTCCACAATCAACTAAATTGCGTAGATATACACAGTTAGAATCCTACTTTAACGAAAAATGATTGTCAGTGTAGACTGTCAGAATACGATATTAGTAGTAATATTTACGAATTGTGTGTGTCTCTCTTTAAAAGGTCACACACTACAGAGGATGTACGGCTGTGAAAGTGATGATGACGTCATCAATAGACGATACGATCACTATGGTTTTGATGGAGAAGATTTTATCAGCCTGAATGTAGAAAATGGAACCTGGACTGCAGTTAAACCTCAAGCTGAGATTCTCAAACACAACTGGAAGTCTAATGGTTACATTACATACTGGAAGAACTTCCTGAAGCATAAGTGTGTTGATTGGTTAAAAACGTTTGTGACTGTGGAAAAAAAAGGTAAACAGTGTGTTCTGCTCTGATACTGTAACACACTAATAACACACTTTCACTACACACAGATACTGTAAACACAAACCATGAAACTTTAACACGTGAACCTGATCATTTATTAAATATTAATTATATTCATCATAAACTACAGTTTTCATCACAACCAGAGTGTAAATCATTTCTACACTATAAATGCTGCAG
The DNA here is from genome assembly GCA_024362625.1 of Silurus asotus. Classification (NCBI taxonomy): domain Eukaryota; kingdom Metazoa; phylum Chordata; class Actinopteri; order Siluriformes; family Siluridae; genus Silurus; species Silurus asotus. The sequence goes on from MU551715.1 coordinate 132,518, forward strand.
TCTTTAATGTGTAAATCTCCATCTTTATAACCTTCTACATCACACAGACCTTTCACACATTTATTCATATTTTTACTCTTTTATAGAAACACATGCTGATCTCCTACATTTCTCATAATTGTTTTGAGGAAAGACCAGATAATCTGCAGCAATGAATACAAAGTTTTCCTTCTCATTAAATGAATAAATCTAACAATGTGGTTTAATGTTCATGTCTCTGCAGTTCGTCCTAAAACGTCACTTTTCCAAAAAGAAGCTTCTTCTCCAGAGGTGGTGTGTCATGCTACAGGTTTCTTCCCCAAAACACTGCTGATCTCCTGGCAGAAGAACGGACAGGACGTACTCGAGGACGTGCAGCTCAGAGAGACGTTACCCAACGAGGATGGAAGCTTCCAGAAGAGGAGCATTCTGAAAGTCTCAGCTGAGGAGCTGCAGAAACACACCTACACCTGTGTGATTGAGCACAGCAGCTTGGAGAAGGATTTAGTGCTGCCTGTGAGCGAGAGACGAATCCTGAGAGGTCGGAGAAACACTTTCCTATAAATCTACACATTTACAGAGTGAACACTGATTTACTGATGCAGCAGATAATAAACACTCTGTGATGATTTAACAGATGGAGGACTGATGGGGATCATCATTGGTGTAGTCGTGACTCTCCTTGTTCTCGTTGCTGTTGTTGTTGCTGGAATTTTGATCTGGAAGAAGAAGAACTCTGGTGAGTGGATAAAGGAAACGTTACGTTTACGGAAAACAGATTTTTAATTCTAGAAGAAGAATTTAATGAATATTTTACATATATTTAGACACAATAATCTGATTCTGAATAAACAGAGATTTAATAATAACTGTGTGTTCATCATCTGTGTTTCAGGACACAAACATGTTCCTGTTCCAGCCAGAGCCTGTAAGTGAAACTTTATGATCCATAAATGATGTTTAAATCCACTACAGTGTTTCTGTGCTGCAGTGTTTTGATTTCACGTTGTGATGATTTGAATGTTTTACAGCCTCTGAAGAAGATTCTTTCCTCAATACCTCCTAAAGTGTGAGAGTGTGTGATCCTGCTGCAGTGAGAGAGTAAGACATGATGATGTTTACACTGTAATCTGGAATATAAATCTGTGTGTGGAGGAAAAATCCAGCAGAAGAGTCTGTGCTAATATTAAATCTCACCTCAGAGCTCAAACTCTTTCTGTCTGTCTGTTTTTCTAGGAGAGAGAAGATGGAGATGAAAGAGTTAAATGGACACATCAGGACAAACTGCACTGGTCACTCTGGATGAGGGCATCTGGAAAATGCCAGTTCATTACCTCAGAGTGATGGAACTGTAATGAAATGAAGTCTCATTCAATCAACTATGGTTTGGAAGCAGCAATGAGACATCAGTCATCATTCCTGACTAAAGGGAACATTACTGGAATTATCTTCCAGAGAGACATCTGTCTAGACGATCATATCTCTTCATTATTTGAGTGACACCAATAATATGAGACCTTTATATATATTTAGTCCAAGACTTTGTTTACATTCCTGCTTGAGTTCCAGTTTGGTTGAGCTCCCGGTTATTGTCCTCACACTGTGCATATAATGTGATGTAAAATGGTATTTATAATATATAATATAATATAATATAATATAATATAATATTATATAATAGGATGCTCAGTTAATAATCCAGTGTAATTTAATATAAAAATATAAAGAGGTTGTTTTTTGGTTCTAAGAAAATATCATATGTAGTGGCTTTGAGAATATAATAATGATTATAGTATTTATTTTAATACACTATAAGATATTGAAAATAATATTTATCCAATAGAGGGAATTCAATCATTTTTAATGAAATGTATTAATTATTTGATGAGCTGCTGGTTACAAATGGAAACTCTGGAAAATTGCAATAATTTCTGATATTGATGGAGATACTTTGACCACACACACCTTCCTGTAATGGAGAGCAGAGTGTCACCGGTTATGAGGTGAACTTTTATGTTCTCTTATTCATGTTTTTTTTTTACAAGTTGGTGTTTTTGCCTGAATGGTCTTCTTACACATACTGCAGTTTTCAGGTATAAAATATTCCCACATGATGTATGATCTCCTCTGTGTCACATCATCTATCTCAAGATTTAAATGTTGCTTTATTTGCATGTGAAATATAAACAATCATATTTATAAAGCTTTACTGCAGAATTATTCAACAAAATCAACAGTAAAAGTGGAAAAAATTGAAATAAAATACACTATGTAACTGTGGTGTGTTCGTGTCTGTTGTTAGTGTGTGAGTGGTGTTACTGGTGTGTGTGAGTGTTGTTACTGGTTCCGCGTTAAGTCGCTGAGTCACGTGACGGCAGGGCGCCCAATCACAGAGGAGCAGCGTGTGTCGGCACAATGTGACAGGAGCTGCGCATGCGCACACACTAGCGTGTCCTGTGTAAATAAATAGGAGCAGTTTACTGATCATAGAGAATAGAAATGGTTTAAGCTTTAAAGTGATCTCCAAACCCCTGCAGTCCTGCTTGGTGATAAAACACTAACTAAATAATTCATGCATTAGGATCAGTGCAGCAGTGTGAGATGGAGGACTGCGGTAAAATCACCCGCAGCCTAAAAATACACGGGTAATTCAGCTGCACTTTTCTTTGTGTTGCGCGTCTAATCGTGCACTTACGGTACGGGTGGTGGTAGCGGCCAAAATACATGTAAAGACGCGTCAGAAAGGCGTTTCCGTTATATTCCTGTGTATTTACAAACTGCCAGCCGCAGTGATGGAGGACTGGGATTTATTAAAGGTTCTGCTCTTTTACACATGTTCTGTTCATGTAGCAGGAGCAGGTTGGTTTCTGCATGTGGAGAAACACAACAGCAGGAAAGTCGTGTTGTGTAAATGTGTGGCAGCAGTTTTCGAGTCTCAGTGGAAATTATTTTTTATACTGAAACGGGTTTATCTGAGTCACTGCAGAAATATTTCAGATTTTAAATGTGTATTAAACTTTTTAGCTGCTAGAAAGAAGTTCTTGGTCCATGTAACGTTTTATTATGGAAGAAGAACAAATAAAAAAGGACAATTTAAAAAATACGACCATATTCCGTGGCCGGGAGATGGCGCTGTTGTCCTTTTTTACAATAACACATTCGAGGCAGGTGGATTTCCTAAGGTTAAATGCTACGCATGCTATTATTATTATTTATATGATTCATTATTAATTCCCCCTTGCAAAAAAAAACTCTAATGGGACTGCTTATGGTGTATTTTTGCAGGGGTGTAATGATATTTATGAGGTTAAACTGCAAAATAACCGGCTATATTTTGAAATAACGCCACATGATGATGATGGGATCGATTCAGGGCAAGAAAGGCTTTTTCTGCTTTGCTAAATACTTTGGGGGTTCACTGATTGATGTTTTATTATATATTTTTCCATAAATATCTTAAATCATTCCAGATAGTCTGGCGAGAGGACGCTGTAGTGTAAAAAGAGTGTTGCTTGAAGCTGTTGCTTAACCAATCGGATTGTCAACACCGGGGCCATCTAGCAGGCGTACAATCATTTCCTGTTACAGGATCCTTTTTTTAAGTTGTAGAACATCGTCACTGGCAGCTATTAACAGCATACAGAACGAGACTTCCCATTTCCTCATCAGTCACTGTAAAAAATAAATAAATAAAATATTTATTTTTACACAAATGAACATTTGAGATCTACAACAATGATAATTAATCACGTGATTTTAATGCAACACATAAAATTGCAGACTCCCTGATCAGTGCCCTGTGTAGTGGATATGGAAGCTGATTGAGATACACCACCTGATTCCTGATGTTATTAGTGAGATGATCATGTGTGTGTTACTAAAAATGTAAATTTTTCCAGTCCCACACTCCCTGCAGTACATCTACACTGCCATCATACCAACTTTAAACTGCACAGCTGTTGGTCTGGTTAATGTGTACTACGACAACAGCACCAAGAAAATGATCCCAAAGACAGAGTGGGTGAAGATGATCAAATCTGATGAAAAAAAGTTCTGACTATCACTACTGTACACAGAAGAGTTTGAGTTTACAGAAAGTCTGTTCAGAGTTGAGGAAAAATGCAGACTAGTACAGAGGGGCCATGTGTTTACTGTACAGAAAACCTCAGCCTGGGTGAAGGTTCACTTTTTAGCATGACAACTTGAAAAAAAGTCTCATAGGAACATTAAAAATTCCTAAAATTCTTGTAAGTTTGAATAAAAAGAGGTCACTAGATGTTTCCTCTATAATACATTAGAGTCCTGGAGCTCATGATCTCTGAATATTCAACAAATATACTGAGGAATTCCTTGAGTAAAAATGTTTTTGCCTTCAAATGTACATAAATATCCAAAGTACTATGATTTATTATGACTATAATGTTCTGCTGTAAAGATTCGAATGTGACTCTCAGCCCACTGATCTATTAATGAAATGATATTAATGACTGAAACAATGATAGAAGTCTATTAAAATGATCATAAACCCAATGGCGAGTTCAAATCTGGAGTTTCTTCATTTATTCCTCTCTAAATGTTATGCATGCTGTTGAAGTGATGCTGAACTGTATGTTGGTGATCAGTAGATACCACCAAGCGCCAATCAAAACAGAGTGAACATCTTTTTGCTCATTTTTGACCAGTTAATTTTTTATTCAAATAAAAAGGGACGACTGATTTCGCAAAAAATGTAAAAAGTAAAAGATTTAACTAAAGTACAGTGAAATAGGTGGAAAAGCTACTTAAGATCTACAGAGATGATGATTATTTTCCGGTAGGCATTTTTTTTGTTGCAAGTTGCTGTAGGCTACATAAATATCCATACCCTTTACACACAGATAAACCAGATGCAGATTTCCTCAGCAGATCATTTCTTCTTTGTCTCTCATCTAATACACAATGGCTCGTTTTCAACCTACGTTAGTGCTCCTCTGCACCATGGGTAAGTCCTAATCAATGCTAATGAATGCAGTATTTGGTAAATTAAATGTAAAATATAAAGTATTTATAAATATTATATGCAATACGCAGTGTTATGAGTGTGTTCATGTGTTGCAGGTTTGCTCTCAGAGACTTTGTGCTCTTTCATGCTGGAAGCAGAAGTTGGAGAAAGTGTCACTATTTGGTGCCAACATGGCCAAACTGTAACAACTTTCCTCCTTTGGTTCAAACACACCACTGATTCAGTTCCACTTCTTGTAGGGTGTAAAAAGTTTAGAACATTAACTCCATCTGAAAGCTGTTACTTCTATAAAGACACCGAGCGCCTGGTGATGTCTGTTCAGCCCGAGAACACGTCTCTCACCATCACTGCACTGAACATCTCTGATACAGGGCTGTATTACTGCAGCACCATGGCAATGAGCAAACTGTCCTTCAGAAACTCGACCTATTTACACGTCAAAGGTACATTTCTATAAATTAAATAACTGCAGTAAAAGTGAATTGGAAAATCTGACTTTATTCAAATGTTTCATTTTCAGGAGTAAATAAAACTCAAGTTACTGAGAACAAAGTAACAGGTTTGTCATTTTTTTTACCTCACAAAATCTTCTGGACAATATTAAAATATGAAGCAGGTTTTGTGTTTAAAACGTGATATTTTTCATCAAGGTTACAGCTCTTCCTCTGTGATCTTCATGCTGAACACAGTGTTTGGTTCAGTCGTTGTGATTCTTCTCAGTGTCCTGATCTTCATCCTGCTGAAGCACAGAAACACACATGGAGGTAAAATATTATTTCTCTACTACTACTACTACTACTAATAATAATAATTAATAATTATTATAACTATTAAAATATATAATCTCATATTCATAACTCATTACTTCAACTTCATCTTTTTTGAACACACATTTCAACTGCACATTAAAAGATGTAAATAAGATTGAAAAAAATTTACATTTTACTTTAATTAAATTTAAATATTTGTATTAATTACAAACAATTAATTAAAAAATGTTTATTTATTTTTTTTTTTTTTTTACCCCAACTCTATGAAACAAAGCGGTCATTGTCACTATCAGTCTGTAATGAGTATTAAACCAGTCCTGTTTTTATTTGTTTATTTTTTATTTTTTGTTCAAATAATCACTTGTAGCTCAATCATAATCTTTGAGAAGTTAGAAGTCAATGCCACAAAGCAAATTATAGTGAAACAGACTTCTACATCAACCACATTTAATAACTCAGTTTGCTATTTCCAGACAATTTTATTAAAAAAATTTTTTAATCCATGATTTTCTTTTTTGTGATGAAAAAAATTCTGTTAAAATCATTACATTACATTTAAAGAGTTATACATGTATGCAATGCTGTACGTCAACATTAATATTTACAATATGATGTATAAAAAAATGCAAGTGTCGGGTAGCGAGTAAAAACCAGTTTAGTGCAATTTTAATAATAACAATATTTAAATTTGAATTTTGATTTAGAATTGATAAGAATAATTTGTCCAATGTTTTGTTTTAGGTGGTGAAGCAGAAAATAAGGTAAATTCGAGATCACACACACACACACACACACACACACACACACACACACACACACACACAGACGGACCTCCAGATAAATGAACCCTGATTTAATTCACCCTGACCAGAGACCTGAACAGACGTTACAAATTTATTCATGAAGCATTTCTATTTTTCAGTTAAAATCTTATACATGAATACTAACAATACAAATTACTTTCCTGAAATTGAATTTCAGTCATTACTCATTTTTTGTTTCTCGATCAGAACAGAAAATTGAGGATTTCTTATCTTTTGTGCAGTTTTTACAGGACAGATTTTTTTTTTTATAAACAAATTTATTCTAGCTATTAAAATATTCAGGTCATTATTTAAATACATGCATATTTTTACTCTATTAATTATCACGCTTTTTCTCAATAATAATAATAATAATAATAATAATAATAATAATAATAATAATATTGACCAGATGTTTTTGAGTTATCGAGGTTCAGATTAAAATTTCTACTTAATTGATGGAACACTTGCATTATATAACTAATAACTAATCATTTATTAAACCCTAAAAATACTAATATATGAGAACTAATAAACACGGGAACAATTAAATCCCACATGGTAAGAGAGAAAAACTTTGAGGTTTTAATGCTTGGACGTTTCTTCAGCATGAGGACTTTGTGGTCTCTACAGAAGATATGTTTATATTTATTCTTCTTTCTTCCTGCAGGTTGGTGACTCTGATGTGATGCATTACTCTGCACTGCAGTTCTCTGTGAAGAAAATGACAAGAACCAAGAAGCACAATGAAAAAACGGAAACACGTTGTATATTATTTAGTCGCACAGAAAACCGATCATCAGTTCTTTACTTAATAAGATACAGCAAGTGTTTCTGATGCTCTGTGGTTGAAGGAACTATCATTTGTAACATCACAGTTTTATAATATAATATAATAAAACAGAACAGGATGCACACATGTACTTTTTTACTCTAAGCTCTGTGTCTCAATTTGTAATCCAGTATAATTTATTCGTTTTTTATAGTTTGGATGTTTTCAGTATTAATGTACTGTTAAAAAGAATAAAAATATACAACGAGAAGGTGCGTCAACTTTTGACTGGTTCTATACCTTTATAAATACTTAGTTTAGTAATTTTTGTATCATCTGTAAACCGAGTTGGGAACGAAACCAAGTTTCAAATATGAACTTTTATAAAATCTATATTTATACTAAACGATGGAATTAGCAGAGCTTCCAGAGTCCTGCCTGAAGATGGAAAAAACATGATAGAAAGATCAAACTTAATAGAAAGGAAGTTATTAATGAGAAAAAAAAGTTCTATCACTACTGTACACAAGTTTGAGTTTACAGAAAGTCTGTTCAGAGTTGAGGTAAATGCAGACTAGTACAGAGGGGCCGTGGTTTACTGTACAGAAAACCTCAGCCTGGGTGAAGGTTCACTTTTCAGCATGACAACTTGAAAAAAGTCTCATACGAACATTAAAAATGACTTGATAAATGTAATTATTTTGTAAGTTTAAATAAATAAAAGGTCACTGGAAGTTTCCTCTATAAAACTGAAGAAATATGATGAATCTTTGATAAAAACCAGTAACGTAATAAGTTATTTTGAAATCCTTTATAATCTTGCGCAAGAACTTTAACAATTAATCCTGGATCAAACCACAGATCTGGAGCTCATAATCTCACTGAATATTTAGCAAATATACTGAAGAAAATTCTTTGAGTAAAAGTACAAATGTTTTTGCCTTTAAATGTACTTAAGTATCCAAAGTACTATGATTTATTATAACTATAATGTTCCTGTTATCATTTTAGTCACATGACTCTTCACTTATTGAACTCTATTGACTCGAATGTGACTCTCAGCACACTGATCTATTAATAGAATAATATTAATGACTCAAACACTGATTGAAGTCTATTAAAATGATCATGAACCCGATGGCGAGTTCAAGCCTGGAGCTTCTTAATCATTTATTCCTCTCGAAATGTTCTGCTTGATGTTGAACTCTTTCCTGATTGGTCGATTGCCACGTGTTTGACCAGTTCAGTTTTTATCCAAATAAAAAGGGACGACAAAATGTGGCAAAAAGACGATTGACGATTTGACTAAAGTACAGATACGTGAAAAATCTACTTCAGTACAGTAGCGAGTTACATTTACTTCCTAACTGTAGACGACTGCAGATGATCTTCTAAAATGTGAGACGAGATCTACAGAGATGATGTTTATTTTCCGGTAGGCTTTTTTTTGTTGCAAGTTGCTGCAGACTACATAAATATCCATACCCTTTACACACAGATAAACCAGATGCAGATTTCCTCAGCAGATCATTTCCTCTTTGTCTCTCATCTAATACACAATGGCTCGTTTTCAGACTACGTTAGTGCTCCTCTGCACCATGGGTAAGTCCTAATCAATGCTAATGAATGCGGTATTTGGTAAGTAAAATGTAAAAAGTATATAAATGTATATCATTGTACTGTATTTAATATTCAGTGTTATGTGTGTGTTCATGTGTTGCAGGCTTGTTCTCAGAGACTTTGTGCTCTTTCCTATTGGAGGCAGAAGTTGGAGAAAGTGTCACTATTTGGTGCCAACATGGTCAAACTCATACAAGTTCCATCCTCTGGTTCAAACACACGACTGATTCAGTTCCACTTCTTGTAGGGTGTAAAAAGTTTAGAACATCAGCTCAATCCCAAAGCTGTTACTACTTTAATAACACCGAGCGTCTGGTGATGTCTGTTCAGCCCGAGAACACGTCTCTCACCATCACTGCACTGAACATCTCTGATACAGGACTTTACTACTGCAGCAACATGGAAACGAACATACTGACTTTCAGAAACTCGACCTATTTACACGTCAAAGGTAAATTTCTATGAATTAAATAACTGCAGTAAAAGTGAATTGGAAAATCTGAAGTTATTCAAATAATGTTTCATTTTCAGGAGTAAATAAAACTCAAGTTACTGAGAACAAAGTAGCAGGTTGGTCTTTTTTCTCCTCACAAAAGCTTCTCGACATTTCTACATTAAAATATGAAGCAGGTTTCGTGTTTAAAACGTGATATTTTTCATCAAGGGTGCAGCTCTTCCTCTGTGATCTTCATGCTGAACACGGTGTTTGGTTCAGTCGTTGTGATTCTTCTCGGTGTCCTGATCTTCATCCTGCTGAAGCACAGAAACACACATGGAGGTGAAATATTATTTCTCTACTACTACAAATAATAATAAAAATATGATATGCATAACTCTAAGTTAGCATAAGCTTTATTACAATTTATTTAAAACAATAAATAAAATATTGAAAATAAAATATTTTTATTAATTACAAATGAACAATTTTAACAATTAATTAAATAATTCATATTTTTTTTCACCCAGCTCTATATTATGTAACAAAGCGGTCATTGTCACTATCAGTCTGTAATGAGTATTAAACCAGTAGGTTTTTTTTGTTTGTTTTTTTTGTTTTTTTTTTTGGAAAAATCACTTGTAGCTCATTCGTAATCATTCAGAAGTTAGAAGTCAATGCAACAAAGCAAATTATATTGAAACAGATTTCTACATCAACCACATTTAATAACTTAAGATGCCATGTGCATAGATTTGAGTCACCAGATATTGTTCCAATTACAGAAATTTTAATAATTTTTTTTAATCCATGATTTTTTTTTTTGAGAAAGATAATTCTGTTAAAATCATTACATCACATATAAAAAAGAGTTATACATGTATGCCATGCTGTACATGAACATTAATATTTAGAATATGATGTATATAAAATTGCAGGTGTCAGGAAGCGAGTAAAAACCAGTTTAGTGCAATAATAATAATAATAATAATAATAATAATAATAATAATAATAATAATATTAACATTTTAATTTAATTTGAATTTTGAATTTGAATTTTGATTTTTGGTTTTGAATTGATAATTATAACTTTTCTAATGTTTTGTTTTAGGTGTTGAAGCAGAAAATAAGGTAAATTCGAGATTAAACACACACACACACACACACACACACACTCACAGATACAGACCTCCAGATAAATGTTACGAATTTATTCATGAAGCATTTTTATTTCTTTGTAAAAATCTTATACATAAATACAAACAATACAAATGATTTTCCTTGCACTCTTATCGTTTCTTCTCTAATCTGCTGCTGCCTTAATGAAGTTGCAAAGCTCATGACAAAACAATATTTTACCCAAATATTTTTTTTATTTCCTTCTTAGATTAAACGTTTCCATTTTAATTTTAAACCATGGAGAGTGTAATTTTTTTAATCCGTCAAAACCTAAGGAAAATTTGCTATTGTTTTCCTGATTTGTCTAAAAGCCGCTTTCACCTTGCTCTGTTTCATATGTAGAATGCTTAAGCAGAAGATGATCTGAATTTCAGTCATTTCTAGTTTTTAATTTCTCGATCAGAACAGAAAATCGAGCATTTCTCATCTTTCTTGCAGTTTTTAAAGGACATGTTTTTTTATAAACAAATTTAATCTAGCTATTAAAATATTTAGGTCATTATTTAAATACATGCATATTTTTGCTCTTTATTAATTTTCAAGCTTTTTCTCATTAATAATAATAATATTGACCAGATGTTTTTGAGTTATTGAGGTTTGGATTAAAATTTCTACTCAACTGACGGACCACTTGCATTATATAACTAATAATTAAAAATGTATTAAACCCCAAAGATAATAATATATGAGAACTGATAATCACAGGAACACTGAAATCACACGTGGTGAGAAAGAAAAACCTTGAGGTTTTAATGTTTAAACATTTCTTCAGCATGAGGACTTTGTGGTCTCTAAGAAACATCACTCCATCTTTAAGACATCTACAGAATATGTTTATATTTATTCTTCTTTTTTCCTGCAGGTTGGTGACTCTGATATGATGCATTACGCTGCACTGCAGTTCTCTACAAAGAAAACAAGAAGAACCAAGAGGCACAATGAAATGATGGAAAAACATGTCATATATTCTTCAGTCGCACAGAAAACAGATCATTAATTTTTTACTTAATATGATACAGCAAGTGATGAACTATATGATTTGTAACATCACAGTTTTTAATATAATATAATGTAATAGAATATAACAGGATGCTACACATGTACTTTTTTACTCTAAACTTTGTGTCTCAAATATAAATAGATTGTTTTTGCAGTTTTTTAAGAAAATATAATTGGTGGTGGCTTTGAGAATATGGTGTTAGTGGTGTGTAGGAGTGTGTGAGTGGTGTCAGTAGTGTGTAAGTGTGTGTTAGTGGTGTTAGTGATGTGTAGGAGTGTGTGAGTGGTGTCAGTAGAGTGTAAGTGTGTGTTAGTGGTGTTAGTGTGTGTACGTGTGTGTGAGTAGTGTTAGTGGTGTGTAGGAGTGTGTGAGTGGTGTTAGTTATATGTAAGTATGTGGGGGTGGTGTGTAAGTGTGTGTGAGTGGTGTTAGTAGTGTGTATGTGTGTGTTAGTAGTGTGTGAGTGGTGTTAGTAGTGTGTATGTGTGTGTGAGTAGTGTTATTGGTGTGTAGAAGTGTGTCAGTGGTGTTCGTGGTATGTAAGTATGTGGGGGTGGTGTGTAAGTGTGTGAGTGGTGTTAGTAGTGTGTATGTGTGTGTGAGTAGTGTTATTGGTGTGTAGAAGTGTGTCAGTGGTGTTCGTGGTATGTAAGTATGTGGGGGTGGTGTGTAAGTGTGCGTGAGTGGTGTTAGTGATGTGTAGGAGTGTGTGAGTGGTGTTAGTTATATGTAAGTATGTGGGGGTGGTGTGTAAGTGTGTGAGTGGTGTTAGTAGTGTGTATGTGTGTGTGAGTAGTGTTATTGGTGTGTAGAAGTGTGTCAATGGTGTTCGTGGTATGTAAGTATGTGGGGGTGGTGTGTACGTGTGTGTGAGTAGTGTTAGTGGTGTGTAGGAGTGTGTGAGTTGTGTTTGTTATATGTAAGTATGTGGGGGTGGTGTGTAAGAGTGTGTCAGTGGTGTTAGTAGTGTGTAAGCAGGGGCGTAGATTACGCGGGGGACGTTAAACGTTAAACATGTGTTTTTAAACTTTTAACTTTAAACTTTAAATTTTTTTATAAAAAAGTAAATTCGTCCCCCCTCACTTTTTTAGTGGAGTAAAAAAAACAAGTAACACTACACATTTCGTCCCCCCCTACTTTTTTAGTGGAGGAAAAAAAAACAAGTAACACAACACATTTCGTCCCCCCCACTTTTGAAATGATGGCTACGCCCCTGTGTGTAAGTGTGTGTTAGTGGTGTGTAGGAGTGTGTGAGTGGTGTTGTGAATGGTGTTGTTTGTGTGTGTGTGTGTGTGTGTAAGTGGTGTGTAAGTGTGTATTTCTGGTGTGTACTGTCTACACCAACATTACGTCGCTGAGTCACGTTACGAAGGGGCACCCAATCACAGAGGAGCAGCGTGTGTCGGCACGATGTGACAGGAGCTGCGCATGCGCACATACTAGCGTGTCCTGTGTAAATAAATAGGAGCAGTTTACTTAATATAGAGGAGTGAAATCAAAATGAAATGAAAGATCTAATCAGTGATCTCCAAACCTCTGCACTCCTGCTTGGTGATAAAACATGAACTAAATAATTCCTCCATTAGGATCAGTGCAGCAGTGTGAGATGGAGGACTGGGGTTTATTAAAGGTTCTGCTCTTTTTCACATGTTCTGTTCATCTTTCAGGAGCAGGTGGGTTTCTGCATGTTTAAAAACACACAACAGCGGGAAAGTCATGTTGTGTAAATGTATGTCAGTAGTTTTCGAGTCTCAGTGAAAATAAGGGCGTTTTTATACTGAAACGGGTTTATCCCAATCCCTGCAGAAATATTTCAGATTTTAAATGTGTATTACACTGTGTAAAATGTGTAATTTACACATTTTAGCTGACAGGTAAAAGTTCTTGTTCTATGTGACGTTTTATTATGGAAGAATAACAAATAAAAAATAACAAATAAAAAATAACGCAGCGACCATCATATTCCGTGGCCAGGAGATGGCGCTGTTGACCTTTTTTACAATAACAAATTCGAGGCAGGTGTATTTGAGGTTGTAAAGTCATGCTAAATAGGTTTCGATTCCTGAGGTAAAATGCTACAAATTTCATTGTTATTATTTATATTATTCATTATTAAATAATTAAAATTCTGGAAACTAGTGGGACTGCTTATGGTGTATTCTTGTATGGGTGTAATGATGTTTATGAGGTTAGACTGCAAAATAACCGCCTATATTTTGAAATCATGCCACATTATGATGATGGTGATATCAGTTCGGGGCCATCAAGGCCTTTTCTGGTTTTACTTTTAGATTCAACATTTTAACATATATTGTTCCATAAACGTGCATTAAATCATTCCAGATAGTCTGGCGAGAGGACGCTGTAGTGTAAAAAGCGTGTTGCTTGAAGCGGTTGCTTAGCCAATCAGACTGTCAACACAGGGGCCATCTAGCAGGCGTACAATCATTTCCTGTTTTTTTTATTTTATTTTTTTTTTATTTATTTATTTATTTATTTATTTATTTATTTATTTATTTATTCTAACATAAATGATCATGAGTTCTACAACACTCATAAAAAGTCTTCATTTTGACACAACACATAAAATTGCACTCCCTGATCAGTGCCCTGTGTAGTGGATAAGGAAGCTGATTGAGACACACCACCTGATGCCTGATGTTAGTAGTGAGATGATCATGTGTGTGTTTGGTGGCTTTGTCACTGAGATATTGGTGGCAATTAAAATTTGCAGAATTCTTTTTAATATTCATTTTTATAATTATATTTCAACTGGGGCAGAGTTACTAAAAGTGTAAATTTCTCCAGCCCCACACTCCCTGCAGTACATCTACACTGCCATCACACCAACTTTACACTGCACAGCTGTTGGTCTGGTTAATGGCGAGCAGATTGTGTACTACGACAGCAGCACCAAGAAAATTATCCCAAAGACAGAGTGGGTGAAGAAGATCGAAGCTGATGATCCACAGTACTGGGAAATCCAGACACAGCATATGCAGCATCAACTGGAGTGGATCCAAGACAATCTAGAGGCGGTGATGCAGATCTTCAGTCACGCTAAAGGTGAAACACACATCATGCAAACACACACTTCACACACATTAAGGTAATCTTTATTGTAGTATAGGATTTTCTTATTATATTTCTGCAATTTTTAGCCGAAAAAAAGGCATTAGTATATTTCCGACATTTTATACATTCCGACAATATGAAATGTCACAGAAATGATTGAATGTCAGTGAAAACAACAAGTTAATGTAACTTTTTCAGATCAGCATTTTCTAAAAAAAAAAAACACAAAACAAACCCACAGTTATTGACTGAAGACGTGTGTGTGTATACGTGTGTGTGCAGGTGTTCATAAACTACTGAAGGTGTACGGCTGTGAAATTGGTGGAAACAGCACCTCTAGTGGACACTATAAGTTCAGGTATGATAAAAAAGAGTTCTTCCATCTCGATCTAAAATCCGGAACCTGGACTCCAGCTGATGAGAAAGCTGAGAACTTTATAGAGAGGTGGGATCCGGAAGGAGATAAAGCGAAATACTGGAAGGACTTCCTGGAGACTGACTGCGTTGACTGGTCTAAAAAGTACCTGAATAATGGCATAAAGGTAAAGTGTGTGGTTACTGTAACTGCAGCTTTTACACACACACACACACATACACACACACACACACATTGCCTTTAAACACATACAATTGAAGCATTATGTAAAAGAAAATTTTAAGATTCCACACATAATTGGCACAATTTATTACAACACACACACTAATAATACACTCCTTTACTGTGATCCTGAGAAGTCGGAAAAACACTTACATATAAATCTGCAGATTTACAGAGTGAACACTGATTCATTGATGCAGTACACAATAAACACTCTGTGATGATTTAACAGATGGAGGACAGATTGGGATCATCATTGTTATCATTGTGGTTCTCCTTCTACTCGTTGCTGTTGTTGATGGAAGAACTCTGGTGAGTGGAGCAGATTTGATAATACTGTGTGATCATCTGTGTTTAAGGATTTAAATCTGTTCCACCCAAACGTTTTAAATGAATCTTTATGATCCATAAATGATGTTTAAATCCACTACAGTGTTTATGTGCAGTGTTTTGATTTCACTTTGTGATGATGTGAATGTTTTACAGCCCCTGAAGGAGATTCTTCCTCCAATAATCCTAAAGTGTGAGAGTGTGTGATCCTGCTGCAGTGAGAGAGTAAGACATGATGATGTTTACACTGTAATCTGGATTAAAAATCTGTGTGTGGAGGGAAAATCCAGCAGAAGAGTCTGTGTTAAGATTAAATCTCACCTCAGAGCTCAAACTCTTTCTGTCTGTCTGTTTTTCTAGGAGAGAGAAGATGGAGATGGAGGAGATAAAAGAGTTAAATGGACATTGTAGCAACCTGAACATCAGGAACACATCAGGACAAACTGCACTGGTCACTATATTATCTCAGAGAGTTTTGCCACAATGGCCACTGAATTGTTTATTAGGGGATAAACTTTTAGGCACTAATTTATAAATGTCAATTTTGTTTTTGTAATATATTTAGTTGTTAAGACGATTCTGATTGTTATTAGTACAGTAGAAATACTTAACTGAACTGCACTATAATTACTTTTACTCATATAGAATATGAGTGTATTTTATCAGTATATGTACTTGAATAAGCTCATCCCCCAAAAATGCACTATCTCAGGTACAGATGTTTCTGGGCTGAGTATTAAGTGGATTATTACCACCTGAAGTGCCATAAAATCAACTATGGCATGGAAGCAGCAATGAGACATCAGTCATCATTCCTGACTAAAGGGAACATGACTGGAATTATCTTCCAGATAGACAATCATATCTCTCCATTATTTGAGTGACATCAATAATGTGAGACATTAATATATATTTAGTCCAATACTTTGTTTACATTCCTGCTTGAGTTCCAGTTTAGTTGAGTTCCAGGTTATTGTCCTCACACTGTGCATATAATGTGATATAATGTAATATAGTATTTATATTATATTATATCATATTATATTATATAATAGGATCCTCAGTTTATAATCCAGTGTAATTTAATATAAAAATATAAAGAGGTTGTTTTTTTTGGTTCTAAGAAAATATCACATGTAGTGGCTTTGAGAATATGATAATGATTATAGTTATTTTTTAAATACACTATTAGATATTAAAATTTATTTTTATCCCATAGAGGGAAATTGAACAATTTTTTTTATAAAATTAATTAATTATTTGATGAGCTGCTGGTTACAAATGGAAACTGGAAAATTTCAATAATTTCTGATATTGATGGAGATCTTTTTACTTTGACCACACACACCTTCCTGTAATGGAGAGCAGAGTGTCACGGGTTATGAGGTGAACTTTTATGTTCTATTATTCATGTTTTTTATGTGTTTGTATAAGTTGGTGTTTTTGCCCGCATAGTCTTCTCACGAATACTGCAGTTTTCAGGTATAAAATATTCCCACATGATGCATGATCTCCTCTGTGTCATGTCATCTATCTCAAGATTTAAATGTTGCTTTATTTGCATGTGAAACAATCATATTCATAAAGCTTGGCTGGAGAATTATTCAACAAAATCAACAGTAAAAGTGGAAAAAATTGAAATAAAATACACTATGTCATTATAGTGTGTTAGTGGCATGTCCGTGTCTGTTGTTAGTGTGTGAGTGGTGTTACTGGTTACCCAGCCAACATTTTTATGTGGGCCCCATGTGGGTTTTTGATGGGCTGTCACTTGGGCCCTGCATGGGAAACCCAAATGGGGCCCAGAGAATTTTGTCTATCGGCTCCAAATAGGCCCCATGTGTGTTGGGTCCTGATGGGTCCATGGTGGGCTTTACGTGGGTCCCAAATAGGTGTTAAAAATGTGGCCAAAGTGGGCTACAATAAGGATGGTGCCCACATGACTTAATCATGGGTCAACCCACAAATGGCCCCTTAATGGGGTTGTTATGGGACCACAGTGGGTGAGAATTGGGGCCCATTTATTAATTTCATCATTGATTTCTGTGAGTGAACTTAATGTGTACTTGATCTTACTATGAAAAAACCCACTGTCAAACTATTTTAAACCTCAGGTACAATGTAAAATTTTGCCTGACCAAACAAATAACTAATATTAGTTGATTTTATGTGCTGCTCTATGTTTAAAATGACATGGTTGAGTATTTGAACTGTGAAAAATAAATGACTTAAACTTAAATTAATTCAAGTAAAAAACAGGAAACAGGAATAACAGAATTACTGATGTAGAATAGTTGGTTTGGTCTATGCAGGTTCCTCAGTTGCACACCTACAAAACAGTAAAGAAAGAGAAGACAGAAAAGGCAATTTAGTACATTTTAAAATACAACTATTCACAGCAGCATCTAAAAAAACATGCATCAATATAATTAAAACATATCCTAGAATCTCATCAGTGAATTGTTCCCACCTCTGCCTCACACAGTAATAACTTATGAATTTAACAAGTAAAATATAAACCTTGCGTCTGAACTTGACTCTTAAACGAATATTTGTTTTTTGCCAAAAGCCAGTGATTAGAACAATGAGTCTGATCAGCTGAAAGATGTAAGTCACACCTCGGATCACGGTGGCCCAGAAAGTTCAACGCACTGCAACTGAAGAAAACATATTCAAATAGAAAAAACACCAGCAAATTAAGAAAACATCTTCATCAGTAAACACCACCTGCTGCAAATCCTTACAACGCAACTAAATACAGAAACGTCCTGCAAATCCTCACGATACAACCAATTCATTTACACTGCAAACAGCACAGACCACAAAATAAATGTTTCATGGGGACCCCAACAAGTGACGACCTCGGGACTGCTTGTTCAGTGTCTATTCATCAGTGGTGGTGTTGATGATCTGAAAGGTGAGTTTTTTGTTTATTTTAACATCCTGATCATGATTCCTTGGCTTTGCCAATTAACATAATAATGTTTTACAGTTAATTGTGTATTTCATCTGATTATTAAGGATAATAATATCCAAAAATCATAAATAATGTTAAAATAAACAAACAACTCACCTTTCAGGTCATTGACACACATCAACACCAATGTCACCATTGACATTGAACAATAAACAGCCCCAGATGGGTTCGTCACTTGTTGTGGTCCCCTTGAAACATTTATTTTGTGATTTATTTGGTTGTGTTGTGAGGATTTGCAGCGTGTTTCTGTACTTGGTTGCACTGTTGGGGGTTTGCCTTCTCTGTGTCTTGCATTCGTGAACCATTTACCAAGCGCTCTCTTCAGCTCTTTCTTACTGACAGGTTTCAGCAAACGGTTCTGCTTCAGGCTTCCTGTAAAGCAAAAGAATGTATATAAAGTAGAGCATGTTACTGTATCAACCAGGGAACAGCCCATTATTTGTATGTATAAAGCATGCAAGTTACATGAGCATAAGACTATCAGAACTAAAAAGAAAGAAAGAAAAAGACTAAGATTTACAAGGTTGTAAGCACCTTCTAATCCACCATTTGCCCAAACTGTTAACTGATCTGAGTAAATGATGTTAAAATTACACAATACCATACAAAATGTCAAAAAGACGTAGGCTCCAGAATGAGCGTTCGCCATATTTCTCAAAAGAAATCTATCATTCAATTGATGATAAATTTATCATTTTTTGTGTGTTTTATACATAAATATACCTAATACTTAATGCACATAATAACGTAAAGAAAAGATCATGGAATTTTTGTCAGATTTTTTTGGAATTGTTGGAAATTCAGTCAGACTTTCAGTCAACCTAGCCATGCATTAGGATCAGAGCAGCAGTGTGAGATGAAGGACTGCGGTAAAATCACCCGCACTTTTCTTTGTGTTGCGCGTCTAATCGTGCACTTACGGTACGGGTGGTGGGAGCGGTCAAAATATATATAAATACGCGTCAGAAAGGCGTTTCCGTTATATTCCTGTGTATTTACAAACTGCCAGCCGCAGTGATGGAGGACTGGGATTTCTTAAAGGTTCTGCTCTTTTTCACATGTTCTGTTCATCTTTCAGGAGCAGGTTGGTTTCTGCATGTGGAGAAACACACAACAGCAGGAAAGTCGTGTTGTGTAAATGTGTGGCAGTAGTTTTCGAGTCTCAGTGAAAATTATTTTTATACTAAAACGGGTTTATCTGAGTCACTGCAGAAATATTTCAGATTTTAAATGTGTATTACACATTTTAGCTGACTGGAAGAGGTTTTTGTTCTATGTGACGTTTTATTATTGAAGAATAGCAAATAAAAAAATGACAAATAAAAAATACCGCAGCGACCATCATATTCCGTGGCCGGGAGATGGCGCTGTTGTCCTTTTTTACAATAACAAATCCGAGGCAGGTGGATTTCCTAAGGTTAAATGCTACGCATGCTATTATTATTATTTATATTATTCATTATTAATTCCCCCTTGCAAAAGAAATTCGATTCAGGGTCATCAAGGCTTTTTCTGCTTTTCTAGATACTTTAAGTGTTTACTGATTTATGTTTTATTATATATATATATATATATATATATATATTTCCATAAATGTGTCTGTTGCTTAACCAATCAGATTGTCAACACCGGGGATTTCCATAAATGTGTCTGTTAAAAAAAAAAAAAAAAAATATTTATTCTAACACAAATGAACATTTGAGATCTACAACAATGATAATTAATTACGTGATTTTGACGCAACACATAAAACTGCAGACTCCCTGATCAGTGCCCTGTGTAGTGGATAATGAAGCTGATTGAGACACACCACCTGATTACACACCTTTTACCTGATTCCTGATGTTATTAGTGAGATGATCATGTGTGTGTTACTAAAAGTGTACATTTCTCCAGTCCCACACTCCCTGCAGTACATCTACACTGCCATCATACCAACTTTAAACTGCACAGCTGTTGGTCTGGTTAATGGAGAGCAGATTGTGTACTACGACAGCAACACCAAGAAAATGATCACAAAGACAGAGTGGGTGAAGATGATCAAATCTGATGATCCACAGTACTGGAAAATCCAGACACAGCATATGCAGAATCAACAGGAGCGTTTCCAAGACAATCTAGAGAAAGTGATGCAGATCTTCGGTCACGCTAAAGGTGAAACACTATTATATTTTCGACAATTTATACAATTCCGACAAGATGAAATGTCACAGAAATTATTGAATTGCAGTGAAACAACACACTACTGTAACCTTTTCAGATCAGCAATTATTTAAAAAAATATATAAAAAACACAGTAAATGACTGAAGGCGTCTGTATACGTGTGTGTGCAGGTGTTCATACACTACTGAAGATGTACGGCTGTGAAATTGGTGAAAACAGCACCTCTAGTGGACACTATAAGTACAGTTACGATCAAAAAGATTTCTTCCATCTCGATCTAAAAACTGGAACCTGGACTCCAGCTGATAAGAAAGCTGAGATCTTTATAAAGGCGTGGGATCCGAAAGGAAATAACTGGAAGGACTTTTTGGAGACCGACTGTGTTGACTGGTTAAAAAAGTACCCGAATAATGACACACAGGTTTGGCAGCATAAAGGTAAAGTTTGTATTTACTGTACTGCAGCTGTTTTACACACACACACACACACACACACATACACACACATCTTGTCTTTAAACACATACAATTGAAACATTATTTAAAAGGAAATTGTAAGATTCCACACATAATTGGCACAATTTATTACAACACACACACTAATTATACACTCCTTTACTGTGATCCTGAGAAGTCGAAGAAACACTTTCATATAAATCTGCAGATTTACACAGTGAAAGTTTATTTACTGATCCTGCAAACATTAAAGTAACTGTGCTGATCTAACAGTCTGAGGACTAGCTGAAGAATCAGTTGGAGGACCAGGTGGAGGATCAGTTGGAGGACCAGTAAAAGGATCAGTTGGAGGACTAGGTGGATGATCAGTTGTAGTACCAGGTGGAGGACCAGTGGAAGAATCAGTTGGAGGACTAGGTGGAAGACCAGGTGGAGGACCAGGTGGAATGCAGCCTCATGTCATTGTTGTTGTAGTCATGGGTCTGTTTCTTTGCATCATTGTTGTGAAATCAATTAAAGGAAAAAAACATCAAGGTGAAAAAAAACAATTCATTGCTGCACGCATTAATACATCTGAGCTAGAATTTTACACCTTCAGAGAAAGAGAAATTAATTTGGTCTCAGACATACTTAAAAATCCATTTATAAGAAAAGCTAGACATCATGAGGAGGTTGGTCGTCCCTGAAGCTAGCTTAGCCCGGGAAAGGGTTTGATCTCCACTTCCAGACCAGTGAATATGAGCGGTACCACTAGATTACAGCCTCTGGGAGGTGCTGCACATTATGAGTCTGTATCTCTGGAGAGTAGGTTGTGTTTTATTTAAATGTTTATGTTTTTGTCATGTTATTAGACAAATATAGATTCTAAACTGCTCCAGATGTTGTAGGTGCACAGTTGTGATTGTAGTGTAGAGGTTTGGAGTCTTAACTGGTTTTTTTTTTTTTTTTTTAGTAAAATGGTTTTTACCTCCATATGTGAAATGTGTCTCTCTCTGTAATGCCACCTGTTGTTATATTGTGTTTTTGTATTGTATTGATGGTTTCTATAATTGCAACATGATAGTGGTGGATAAAGAGGTGGATTAAGTCGGGTACGTCCCCACTGAAGGCCCAGGTACCACATGCCACTGCAGTATACTGACCATGAAACTGTTTAACAGGTGAACCTGCTCCTTTATCTTTATTACATATTAATTATATTCATCATAAACTACAGTTTTCATCACAACTCACAACAAGTGTAAATTATTTCTACACAATAAATGCTGCAGTCTTTAATGTGTAAACCTCCATCTTTATAACCTTCTACATCACACACACCTTTCACACATTTATTCATATTTTTATTATTTTATGGAAAGACATTCTGATCTCCTACATTTCTATCAATAAATCTTACAGTGTGGTTTAATGTTTGTGTCTTTGCAGTTTGTCCTACAACGTTTTTGTTCCAAAAAGAATCTTCTCCTCCAGAGGTGGTGTGTGATGCTACAGGTTTCTTTCCCAAAGCACTGAATATCTCCTGGAGGAAGGATGGAGAGGACGTGCATAAGGACGTGGATCTCAGAGAGACGTTACCCAACCAGGATGGAACCTTCCAGAAGAGGAGCATTCTGAAAGTCTCAACTGAGGAGCTGCAGAAACACACCTACACCTGTGTGATTGAGCACTGCAGCTTGGAGAAGGATTTAGTGCTTCCTGTGAGCGAGAGACGAATCCTGAGAGGTCGGAGAAACACTTTCCTATAAATCTACACATTTACAGAGTGAACACTGATTTACTGATGCAGCAGATAATAAACACTCTGTGATCATTTAACAGATGGAGGATCAGGTGGAGGATCAGATGGAGGATCAGATGGAGGACAGATTGGGATCATCGTTGGTATCAGCGTGGCTCTCGTTGTTCTTGTTGTTGCTGGAATTGTGGTCTGGAAGAAGAAGAACTCTGGTGAGTGGGAGAAAGAGAACAGATTCACACTTTAATATCTGGAAGAAGGATTTATTGAATATTTTACATATATTTAGACACAACAATAATCTGATTCCGAATAAACAGAGATTTGATAATAACTGTATGATCATCATCTGTGTTTCAGGATTTAAATCTGTTCCACCCAAACCCTGTAAGTGAAACTTTATGATCCATAAATGATGTTTAAATCCACTACAGTGTTTATGTGCTGCAGTGTTTTGATTTCACTTTGTGATGATTTGAATGTTTTACAGTCTCTAAAGGAGATTCTTCCTCCAATAATCCTAAAGTGTGAGAGTGTGTGTTCCTGCTGCAGTGAGAGAGTAAGACATGATGATGTTTACACTGTAATCTGGAATATTAATCTGTGTGTGAAGGGAAAATCCAGCAGAAACGTCTGTGTTCATATTAAATCTTACCTCAGAGCTCATCCTCTTTCTGTCTGTCTGTTTTTCTAGGAGAGAGAAGATGGAGATGAAAGAGTTAAATGGACATTGTAGCAAAACTGAACATCAGGAACACATCAGGACAGTAGAAATACCTAACTGAACTGCACTATAATCACTTTTACCCATATAGAATATGAGTGTATTTAATCAGTATATGTACTTGAATAAGCTCATCCCCCAAAAATGCACTATCTGGGGTACAGTTTTTTTCTGGGCTGAGCATTAAGTGGATTATTACCACCTTAAGTGCCATAAAATCAACTATGGCATTGAAGCAGCAATGAAAAATCAGTCATCATTTCTGACTTAAGGGAACATGACTGGAATTATCTTCCAGAGAGACAATCATATCTCTCCATTATTTGAGTGACATCAATAATGTAAGACATTAATATATATTTACTCCAAGACTTTTGTTTTGTTAGTAATTACACTAAATACAGGAATCCCGCAGTCTCCATTTCAGAATGAAAACAAAAAGGATTTTCAAATATTCATGTTCCTATAAAAGTGAAATAATTCATGTAGATTGTAACAATGAGCTGAATAGAGTCTATAGAGTCTTAATCAGTCTCTATGATGATCAGTGACTCTGAATATAAACTTCTGATCAATAGGACTGTAATGTTCTTGTCACTGTCAGCACTCTGCTGGTGACTCCTGTGTCAGGAAAATGTCACACTGGGGGTCTGTCTGAAGCACATGCCGGCTCTTTTCTCCATTTCTTTTATGTTCTCTTATTCATGTTTTTTTTACAAGTTGGTGTTTTTGCCCGAATGGTCTTCTTACACATACTGCAGTTTTCAGGTATAAAATATTCCCACATGATGTATGATCTCCTCTGTGTCACATAATCTATCTCAAGATACAAATGTTGCTTTATTTGCATGTAAAATATAAACAATCATATTTATGAGACTTGGCTGGAGAATTATTCAACAAAATCAACAGTAAAAATGGAAAGAAATAAAATAATATACAGTATGTAACTATGGTGTGTCAGTGTCGTGTTAGTATCTGTTAGTGTTGTGTATGTGTGTGTTAGTGGTGTTTAAGTAGACCAACATGGTCTACTTCCGCGTTAAGTCGTTGAGTCACGTGACAGCAGGGCGCCCAATCACAGACGAGCAGAGTTTGTCGGCACGATGTGACAGGAGCTGCGCATGCGCACACACTAGTGTGTCCCCTGCAGTCCTGCTTGGTGATAAAACATTAACTAAATAATTCCTCCATTAGGATCAGTGCAGCAGTGTGAGATGGAGGACTGGGGTTTATTAATGGTTCTGCTCTTTTTCACATATCCTGTTCATGTTGCAGGAGCAGGTGGGTTTCTGCATGTGGAGAAACACAACAGCAGGAAAGTCGTGTTGTGTAAATGTGTGGCAGCAGTTTTCGAGTCTCAGTGAAAATAATTTTTATACTAAAACGGGTTTATTCGAGTCACTGCAGTATGTGTTTGTATAAGTTGGTGTTTTTGGCCGAATGGTCTTCTTACACATACTGCAGTTTTCAGGTATAAAATATTCCCACATGATGTATGATCTCCTCTGTGTCACATCATCTATCTCAAGATACAAAGGTTGCTTTATTTGCATGTAAAATATAAACAATCATATTTATGAGACTTGGCTGGAGAATTATTCAACAAAATCAACAGTAAAAATGGAAAGAAATAAAATAATATACAGTGTGTAACTATGGTGTGCCAGTGTCGTGTTAGTATCTGTTAGTGGTGTGTATGTGTGTGTTAGTGGTGTTTAAGTAGACCAACATGGTCTACTTCCGCATTAAGTCGTTGAGTCACGTGACAGCAGGGCGCCCAATCACAGACGAGCAGAGTTTGTCGGCACGATGTGACAGGAGCTGCGCATGCGCACACATTAGTGTGTCCCCTGCAGTCCTGCTTGGTGATAAAACATTAACTAAATAATTCCTCCATTAGGATCAGTGCAGCAGTGTGAGATGGAGGACTGGGGTTTATTAATGGTTCTGCTCTTTTTCACATATCCTGTTCATGTTGCAGGAGCAGGTGGGTTTCTGCATGTGGAGAAACACAACAGCAGGAAAGTCGTGTTGTGTAAATGTGTGGCAGCAGTTTTCGAGTCTCAGTGAAAATAATTTTTATACTAAAACGGGTTTATTCGAGTCACTGCAGAAATATTTTAGATTTTAAATGTGTATTACACATTTTAGCTGACAGGTAGAAGTTCTTATATTATGTGACGTTTTATTATTGAAGAATAACAAATGAGGACAATTAAAAAAATACCGCAGCGACCATCATATTCCGTGGCCGGGAGATGGCGCTGTTGTCCATTTTACAACAACAAATTCGAGGTGAGGTCATGTTACATAGGTTTCGATTCCTAAGGTTAAATGCTACAAATGTCATTGTTATTATTTCTATTATTCATTATTAAACCCCTCTCGCAAAAAAATATAATAAAAATACATTCTGGAAACTCTAGTGGGACTGCATATGGTGTATTTTTGCATGGGTGTAATGATATTTATAATGTTAAACTGCAAAATAACTGGCAATATTTTGAGATAATAACACATTATGATGATGGGCTTTTTCTGGTTTTACATTTTAAATTCACTGACTTATGTTTTAATATATATTTTCCCATAAATCATTCCACATAGTCTGTCGGGGAATCTGCCGAGAGGACTCTGTAGTGTAAAAAACGTGTTGCTTCTTTTTGTTAATAACTGGAACTGTTTCTGGGAGCATCCGAGGTTCTTCCGCTCTGATGGCCTGCACCCCAGCAGAGTTGGAGCAGCAGTGCTATCAGATAACATCTCTAGGATACTTCACATTATCTGACTGGTAAGACATCAGAAAATTTACGACTACGAGAACATTTATACAACAAACCAAATAGTTCACACACAGCCCAGTTTATAGAAACCTTATCGTTCCCTCGTGTAGTAAAACCAAGAATTAATTAGACAAGATCCGGAAATAATCTTACTGCAGTTAAAACTGAAAAATGCCAGATAAGCAAACACAAAGTTCTAAAATTTGGTCTTCTAAACATTCGATCAATTGCACCCAAAGCACTGATTGTAAATAAGATGATCACGGATAATAAACTCGATGCACTCTGTTTAACTGAGACCTGGATTAAAGCAGGTGATTATATGGGTCTAAACGAGTCGACACCGTCAGGATATGTTTATAAGCATGAGCCCCGTCAGACTGGTCGTGGGGGAGGGGGTGTAGCTACTGTTTATACTGTCTCTCTTAATGTCAGTCAGAGATTAAGATTCAGCTTTAAATCATTTGAAGTGCTTAAATTGTACTTTGAGACATACATAGAAAACTCGCTCTGGTAACCGTGTACAGACCCCCAGGACCCTATGCTGATTTTCTTCAAGAGTTTTATCATCTTCTTTCAGACCTCTTGATCAATTTTGATAAAGTGCTGCTTGTAGGAGATTTTAATATTCATGTACATGATGCAAACAATGCTCTAGGATTATCATTTGTCGACTTATTAAACTCTTTTGGGGTTCACCAAAACATCACCAGACCAACTCACCATTTTAATCACACATTAGACTTAATAATATCCCACAGAGCAGACGTCACTGATATAGATATTTTACCTTACAGACATCACAGACCGTTACCTCATACTGTACACACTACCGGTAGAGCAGATTAGCCGTGTTTCACCACGTTATCGACCTGGCAGGACTATTGTTCCAACCACTAAGGACAGATTTATAAATAACCTGCCTGATTTATCTTAACTGTTTCATCACAGTTTAGTAGTGAGGACTTTATGTATTTTTTCACTGAAAAAATTGATAGCATTAGAAAAACAATTGTGGCGGTCCAACCTCTGACAGCATCTCCTGACACAATCTCACCTAAAACTCCACAACTACACTGTTTTACATGTGTAGGACAACAACATGTCTGTTAGATCCCATTCCAACTAATCTATTGAAGGAAATGTTATAAACAGCTGGTGAGCCTCTTCTCAATATTATTAACTCCTCACTTTCTTTAGGTCACGTCCTTAAACCACTCAAGTTAGCAGTATTTAAGCCCCTCATTAAAAAAACTAATTTGGATCCAAACACACTATCAAATTACATACCCATTTCCCCAGTTATGTTCCTACATACAAGAGAGCAATATCTGTGAAGAGTTTGTCAGGTTTTAGGCCCCATCATGGCACAGAAACTGCTCTAGTTAAAATCACTAATGACCTGTTTTTAGCTTCAGACCAGGGCTACATCTCTCTGTTAGTTTTACTAGATCTTAGTGCTGCATTTGAAACTATAGATCATTATCTTCTCCTGAATCGCTTACAGAATTACATCAGTATTCAGGGACAGGCATTAAGCTGGTTTAAATCCTACCTGTCTAATCGTTACCATTTTGTAGACTTAAATAGAAAGCTATCCAGGCTAATGCTAGTAAATTATGGCGTGCCACAAGGTTCAATTCTTGGACCCCTGCTTTTTCACAATATACATGCTTCCCTTGGGAAAATTATAAGAAAGCATGTGATTAGCTTCTATTGTTATGCTGATGATACCCAGCTATTTATCTCATCAAAACAAGGCGATATAGCTCAATTAGTTTAGAAAACTGAATGTATTAATGAATTAAAAGGCTGGATGACTCATAACTTTTTACTTTTAAATTCTGATAAGACAGGGATTTCACTCATCGGCCCAAAAAACAGTACACAGAAGCTCCAGCATTTCACATGCATTTAGATGGATGTTCTGTAACTACTAGTTCAACAGTAAAAGACCTGGGAGTTGTTTAGACAGCAACTTGAATTGACTAGACAGCAAAAATCGCATCAACCATATTACAAAAACATGCTTCTCCCACGCCACCCCACTGCTGCTCATCCACTGGCTTCCAGTAGCTGCACGTATCAGATTCAAAACACTGATGTTCGCCTACAAGGCCAAAAATGGACCAGCGCCATCTTACCTCAGTGACCTCATCACATCTCGCACTGCACCACGCTGTCTGAGATCCTCCAGCACTGCTCGACTGGTACCACCTTCTCTCAGAATGAGAGGTTAGGACACTTCAAGGCTCTTCTCTGTTCTGGCACCGAGGCGGTGGAATGAACTTCCCCTAGATGTCCGTACAGCAGAGTCCCTGACTATCTTCAAGCGACGACTGAAGACCTACCTCTTCCTGAAATACTTAAATTAGCACTTTCCAAGTTTGCTTTGTATAATTCAGGAGTTACAGTGAGGAAAATAAGTATTTGAACACCCTGCTATTTTGCAAGTTTTCCAACTTAGAAATCATGGAGGGTCTGAAATTGTCATCGTAGGTGCATGTCCACTGTGAGAGACATAATCTAAAAAAAAAA
>MU551716.1:0-32638 GCA_024362625.1 Silurus asotus
CATAGCTCAGTGGGTAAAGCATAAGTTTACTGGTCAGCAAATCTCCAAAAGGTTGTAGGTTCAAACTGCAACAATGACATTGTCTCTTTTTTTTTTTTTGACCATGCTAACCCTAACCCTAACCCTAACCCTAGTTACAAAGTGTTGAAGTATGGAAACGAAGCCATGCTGGTTTATTAGGCTTATTGACTGATTGCACAAGACAGATCTGATAGCTCAGTGGGTAAAGCATAGGTTTACTGGTCAGCAGGTCCCCACAAGGTTGTGAATACAAACCCCAACATTAGCATGGTCTATTTTTTTTGACCATGCTAACCATTACCCTAACCCTAACCCTAGTTATATAGTGTTGAAGTATGGAAAAGAAGCCATGCTGGTTCATTAGGCTTTTTGACTGCTTGCACAAGACAGATCTGATAGCTCAGTGGGTCAAGCATAGGTTTACTGGTCAGCAGGTCCCCACAAGGTTGTGGGTTCAAACCCCAACATTGGAATGGTCAATATTATTTGACCATGCAAGTCCTAACACTAATCATAACCCTAACCCTAGTTACATAGTGTTGAAGTATGGAAAAGAAGCCATGCTGGTTCATTAGGCTTATTGACTGCTTGCACAAGACAGATCTGATAGCTCAGTGGGTAAAGCATAGGTTTACTGGCCAGCGGGTCCCCGCAAGGTTGTGAATACAAACCCCAACATTAGCATGGTCTATTTTTTTTGACCATGCTAACCCTAACCCTAACCCTAACCCTAACCCTAGTTACATAGTGTTGACTCATGAAAAAGAAGCCATCCTGGTTCATTAGGCTTATTGACTGCTTGCACAAGACAGATCTGATAGCTCAGTGGGTCAAGCATAGGTTTACTGGTCAGCAGGTCCCCACAAGGTTGTGGGTTCAAACCCCTACATTGGAATGGTCAATATTTTTTGACCATGCAAATCCTAACACTAATCATAACATTAACCCTAGTTACATAGTGTTGAAGTATGGAAAAGAAGCCATGCTGGTTCAATAGGATTATTGACTGCTTGCACAAGACAGATCTGATAGCTTAGTGGGTAAAGCATAGGTTTACTGGCCAGCGGGTCCCCACAAGGTTGTGAATACAAACCCCAACATTAGCATGGTCTACTTTTTTTGGACCATGCTAACCCTAACCCTAACCCTAACCCTAACCCTAGTTACATAGTGTTGAAGTATGAAAAAGAAGCCATGCTGTTTCATTAGGCTTATTGACTGCTTGCACAAGACAGATCTGATAGCTCAGTGGGTAAAGCATAGGTTTACTGGCCAACGGGTCCCCACAAGCTTGTGAATACAAACCCCAACATTAGCATGGTCTATTTTTTTTGACCATGCTAACCATTACCCTAACCCCAACCCTAACCCTAGTTATATAGTGTTGAAGTAGTGAAAGATGCCATTCTGGTTCATTAGGCTTATTGACTACTTGCACAAGACAGATCTGATAGCTTAGTGGGTAAAGCATAGGTTTACTGGTCAGCAGATCCACACAAGGTTGTTGGTTCAAACCCCAACATTGGCATGGTCTATTTTTTTTTACCATGCTAACCCTAACCCTTACCCTAACCCTAACCCTAACCCTGACCCTAACCCTAACCCTAACCCTAGATACATAGTGTTGTAGTATGCAAAAGAAGCCATGCTGGTTCATTAGGCTTATTTACTGCGTGCACAAGACAAATCTGATAGCTCAGTGGGTAAAGCATAGGTTTACTGGTCAGCAGGTCCCCACAAGGTTGTGTGTTTAAACCCCAACATTGGCATTGTAAAAAAAATTTTTTTTGTATAATAGTTTGTCTCCTTTGTGATATTAAACTGTAAATCGATTTGGTAATTAGATAGAACTGTTTAAAGATTGCTTATTTTATTTGTCTTTTTTTTTGTAACTTGGTTTGCGTACTTTTAATATGAGCTACATAGTGTTGAAGTATGGAAAAGAAGCCATGCTGGTTCATTAGGCTTATTGACTGCTTGCACACACAGATGTGATAGCTCAGTGGTTAAAGCATAGGTTTACAGGTCAGCAGGTACCCACATGGTTGTGTGTTCAAACCCCAACGTTGGTGTAGTCAATTCTTTTTTTTCTTTTTTTTTTGTATAATAGTTTGTCTCCTTTGTGATATTAAACCGTAAATCAATTTGGTAATTACAGAGAACTGTTTAAAGATTGCTTTATTTATTTGTCTTTTTTGTAAATCATAGGTTTACTGGTCAGCAGGTCCCCACAAGGTTGTGCGTTTAACACCCAGCATTGGCATGTTCAATTGTTTTTTTGACCATGCTAAGCCTAACCCTAACCCTAACCCTAATTACATAGTGTTGAAGTATGGAAAATAAGCCATGCTGGTTCATTAGGCTTATTGACTGCTTGCACGCGACTGATCTGATAGCTCAGTGGGTATAGCATAGGTTTACTGGTCAGTAGGTCCCCGCAAGGATGTGGCATCAAACCCCCACATTGGCATGGACAATTTTTTTTTTTTTTTTTTTTATAATAGTTTGTCTGCTTTCTGATATTAAACCGTAAATCGATTTGGTAATTAAAGAGAACTGTTTAAAGATTGCTTAATTCATTTATCTTTTTTTTGTAACTTGGTTGGCCTAATTTTAATATGAGTGAAATAATGTTAAAGTATGGAAAAGAAGCATGCTGGTTCATTAGGCTTATTGACTGCTTGCATAAAACAGATCTGATATATCAGTGGGTTTTTTTTTTTTATAATAGTTTGTCTGCTTTCTGATATTAAACCGTAAATCGATTTGGTAATTAAAGAGAACTGTTTAAAGATTGCTTAATTCATTTATCTTTTTTTTGTAACTTGGTTGGCCTAATTTTAATATGAGTGAAATAATGTTAAAGTATGGAAAAGAAGCATGCTGGTTCATTAGGCTTATTGACTGCTTGCATAAAACAGATCTGATATATCAGTGGGTAAAGCATACGTTTACTGGTCAGCAGGTCCCCACAAGGTTGTGGGTTCAAACCCCATGATTGGCTTTGTCAATTTATTTTTTATTTTTTTATTTGTCTCCTTTGTCATATTAAACTGTAAATCGATTTGGTAATTAGAGAGAACTGTTTAAAGATTGCTTAATTTATTTGTCTTTTTTTGGACATTGGTTATTCTACTTTTAATATGAGGTACATAGTGTTGAAGTATGGCAAAGAAGCCATGCTGGTTCAATAGGCTGATTGACTGCTTGGGCTAAACAGATCTGATAGCTCAGTGGTTAAAGCAAAGGTTTACTGGTCAGCAGGTCCCCACAAGGTTGTTGTTTCAAACCCCAACATTGTCATGGTAAATTTTCTTTGACCATGCTTACCCTAACCCTAACCCTAGTTAAATAGTTTTGAAGTATGGAAAAGAAGCAATGCTGGTTCATTAGGCTTATTGACTGCTTGCCCAAGACAGATCTAATATCTCAGTGGGTAAAGCATAGGTTTACTGGTCAACAAGTCCCCACAAGGTTGTTGGTTCAAACCCCAACATTGGCATGGTCAATTTTTTAAATATTTTTTTGTATAATAGTTTGTCTCCTTTGTGATATTAAACTGTAAATCGATTTGGTAATTACAGAGAACTGTTTAAAGATTGCTTTATATATTTGTCTTTTTTTTTTTTTTGTAACTTGGTTTGCCTACTTTTAATATGAGCTACATAGTGTTGAAGTATGGCAAAGAAGCCATGCTGGTTCATTAGGCTTATTGACTACTTGCCCAAGACAGATCTGATATCTCAGTGGGTAAAGCATAGGTTTACTGGTCAACATGTCCCCACAAGGTTGTTGGTTCAAACCCCTACATTGGCATGGTCAATTTTTTAAATATTTTTTTTGTATAATAGTTTGTCTCCTTTGTGATATTAAACTGCAAATCGATTTGGTAATTAGAGAGAACTGTTTAAAAATTGCTTTTTTTAATTGACTTTTTTTTGTAACTTGGTTTGCCTACTTTTAATATGAGCTACATAGTGTTGAACTATGGCAAAGAAGCCATGCTGGTTCATTAGGCTTATTGACTGCTTGCACAAGATACAATGGATAGCTCAGTGGTAAAGCATAGGTTTACCAGTCAGCAGGTCTCCACAAGGATATGGGTTCAAATCCCAGTTTTGGCACGGTAGTATTTTTTAATTTTTTATATTAAATATAACAGTTTGTCTACTTTGTGATATTAAACTGTAAATCGATTTTTTAATTAGAGAGACCTGTTTAAAATGTTGCTTTAATTATTGTATTTTTTTTTAAAACTTGTTTGGCCTACTTTTAATATGAGTTACATAGTGTAGAATTATGGAAAAGAAGCCATGCTGGTTCATTAGGCTTATTGACAGCTTGCATAAGACAGATCTGATAGCTCAGAGGGTTACGCGTAGGTTTACCAGTCAGCAGATCTCCATAGGGATGTGGGTTCAAACCCCATCTTTGGCATGGTGGAATTTTTTTATATTAAATATAAGTTTGTCTACTTTGTGATATTAAATTGTAAATCGATGTGTTAATTAGAGAGACCTGTTTAAAATATTGCTTTATTTATTTGACTTTTTTTTTTTTTACTTGTTTGGCCTACTTTTAATGAGGTACATAGTGTTGAACTATGGAAAAGAAGCCATGCTGGTTCATTAGGCTTATTGACTGCTTGCACAAGACTGAGCTATCAGATCAGTCTTGTGCAAGCAGTCAGCAGATCTCCATAGGGATGTGGGTTCAAACCCCAGCTTTGGCATGGTGGAATTTTTTTATATTAAATATAAGTTTGTCTACTTTGTGATATTAAATTGTAAATCGATTTGTTAATTAGAGAGACCTGTTTAAAATATTGCTTTATTTATTTGACTTTTTTTTTTAAACTTGTTTGGCCTACTTTTAATGAGGTACATAGTGTTGAACTATGGAAAAGAAGCCATGCTGGTTCATTATGCTTATTGACTGCTTGCACAAGACTGATCTGATAGCTCAGTGGGTAAAGCATAGGTTTAGCAGTCAGTATGTCTCCACAAGGATGTCGGTTCAAACCCCAGCATTGGCATGGTAGTACTTTTTAATTTTTTACATTAAATATAATAGTTTGACTACTTTGTAATATTAAACTGTAAATCGATTCGTTAATTAGAGAGACATGTTTAAAATGTTGCTTTATTTATTTGACTTCTTTGAAAAAAATTTTTGGTCTACTTTTAATATGTTACATAGTGTTGAAGTATGGAAAAGGAGCCATGCTGGTTCATTAGGCTTATTGACTGCTTGCACACGACAGATCTTATAGCTCAGTGGGTAAAGCATAGGTTTACTGGTCAGCAGGTCTCCACAAGAATGTGGAGACCCCATCTTTGGCATGGTAGTATTTTTTATTTTTTTATTTTAAATATAATAGTTTGTCTATTTTGTGATAATAAACTGTAAATCGATTTGTTAATTGGAGAGACCTGTTTAAAATATTGCTTTTTTTTTTTCTTTTTTTTTTTTTACTTGTTTGGCCTACTTTTAATATGAGTTACATAGTGTTGAAGTATGGAAAAGAAGCCATGCTGGTTCATTAGGCTTATTGACTGCTTGCACACGACAGATCTGATAGCTCAGTGGGTCAAGCATAGGTTTACTGGTCAGCAGGTCTCCACAAACATGTTGGTTCAAGCGACAGCTTGGCATGGTAGTATTTTTTATTTTTTTATATTAAATATAATAGTTTGTCTCCTTTGTGATATTAAACTGTGAATCGATTTTTTAATTAGAGAGAACTGTTCAAAATATTGCTTCATTAATTTGTCTTTTTTTTTTTTTTACTTGTTTGACCTACTTTAAATGAGTTACATAGTGTTAAAGTATAGAAAAGAAGTCATGTTGGTTCATTAGGCTTATTGACTGCTTGCATAAAAGGGATCAGATAGCTCGGTGGAAAAGATGTTGGTTTACCAAACAGCAGGTTCCTGCAAGGTTGTAGGTTCAAACCTCAGCTGAGGTAATATTTCATTTAATTTTTTAAATCTAATAGTTTATCTACTTTTTGAATTTAAACTGTAAATCTATTTGATAATTAAAGAAACATGTTGAAAAGATTGCTGTAAGAAAAATTCTTTTCTTCCCGTCTGTGTCTTTCCCTTGCCTAAGTTCTAGGAGCTCCGGAGCAATGAGAGAACAAACCACACGAGTAAAATCAAGTCTGGTTTATTCCATACAACTGCTTAAAGAACTGAGCTGCAAGGTAGGGCATATATACACATCAGTACAAGCCATACTGCGTAAGAAAGGCGGGGAGGTTATAGCGACACAGACAGATTTATCATGTGTTGACAGATACAGGGGTCAGCATAGGCGTCTTCGGGAGACATATGTGCATAAGAAAAGGAAACAGAATGTGCTTACAGCAATCTTCCAGCTGCACAACCGCCCTTATTTTTCTAACAGCCTGTCTCGCGATAGCACAAAATGTACAGATCAGCAAAAGACAGGAACATCTAGTTTCGGCATATGTGAAGGTCAAGATATGATAGTTATCATTAAAAAATACTTTTCCACAATTGCTTTATGTCTTTGTCTTTTTTAAAATGCTTGATAGCTTAGTGGGTAAGGTGTTGGTTTATCAAAGAGCAGGTTCCCACAAGGTTGTAGGTTCAAGCCCCAGTGCAGCTTTTTTTTTTTTTTTATCTAATAGTTTGTCTACTTTGTGAATTAAACTGTAAATCTATTTGTTAATTAAAGAGAACTGTTCAAAAGAATGCTGTATGTCTTTGTCTTTTTTTAAAGACTTGTTTGGCCTACTTTAAATATGAGTTACATGGTGTTGAAGTATAGAAAAGAAGCCATGTTGGTTCATTAGGCTTATTGACTGCTTGCATGTAAGGGAGCAAATAGCTTAGTGGGTAAGGTGTTGTTTTACCAAACAGCAGGTTCCCACAAGGTTATAGGTTCAAATCAAAGCTCAGCTGAGGTAATATTTAATTAAAATTTTAAAATATAATAGTTTGTCTACTTTGTGCCATAAAACTGTAAATCTATTTTTAATCAAAGATACCTGTTTAAAAGCTTGCTTTATATCTTTGTCTTTTTTTAAAGACTTGTTTGGCCTACTTGAAATGAGTTACATGGTGTTGAAGTATAGAAAAAAAGCCATGTTGGTTCATTAGGCTTATTTACTGCTTGGGCAAAAGGGATCTGAAAGCTCAGTGGGTAAGGTGTTGGTTCACCAATCAGCAGCTCCCCACAAGGATGTGGGTTCAAACCCCAGCTCAGCTAACCTAAAAAGAGGTTGCTTTCTTTATTTTAAATCTAATAGTTTGTCTACTTTGTGAATTAAACTGTAAATCTAAATGTAAAATAAAGATACCTGTTTAAAAGATTGCTTTATGTCTTTGTCTTTTTTAAAAGACTTGTTTGGCCTACTTTAAATATTAGTTACATGTTGTTGAATTATAGAAAAGAAGCCATGTTGGCTCATTAGGCTTATTGACTGCTTGCATAAAAGGCATCTGATAGCTCAGTGGTGAGGTGTTGTTTTACCAAACAGCAGGTTCCCATAAGGTTGTAGGTTCAAATCCCAGCGCAGCTAAGGTAATATTTAATTACATTTTTGAAATGTAATAGTTTATCTACTTTGTGACAAACTGTAAATCTATTTGATAATTAAAGAAACATGTTTAAAAGATTGCTTTATGTCTGTCTTTTTTTAAAGACTTGTTTGGCCTACTTTAAGTATGAGTTACATGGTGTTGAAGTATAGAAAAGAAGCCTTGTTGGTTGTTTTTTTTTTAATGTAATAGTTTGTCTACTTTGTGAATTAAACTGTACATCTATTTGTTAAAGAGACCTGTATAAAAAGATTGCTTTATTTTTTTGTCTTTTTAAAAGACTTGTATGGCCTACATTTATTTAGTTAAATACACAAGTACTGTTCAAATCACATACTCCACATTTTAATCGTCATACTCGAATTGCTGACCTAAACCTTGTAATGGAGTACGTTTTGCAGTAAGGTTTTAATAGTTTTACACAATTAGGATTGTGCATGAGGGGATGGGCTCCTCGTCATACAAGCCACCGAGGAGGGCTGCCCCACCCTTATTACCGGAACCGGCGGTCCGTCGTGGAAACATGTATGATGTTAAGCTTCTGGGACCTCCTCCCGTCCATAGAAAGCAGTTTCTTTCTGTACTCCCTGCATGTGCAATACAAGAAGTATCTGCTTGAGGGGCTCTTTCGGCGGGGTCAGCCCCCTCTTGCCAGTGAGTGCCGATCTCTATTTCCTGCAGGCTTCACTGTTCTGTGTCGTACAGAGTGTGTTTCCCCGTTCCAGAGGGAAAGAATGTAAGAAAAAAATTGCGCAAGCAGTGTTACCACACAGCCCCCTTCACACTCCTCGCACAAATTTTATAAAGGCTCTGGCCTAACTGTTTCACAAAACACAAAAAAGAGAAAAAAAAAAGCTAATGAATCAAATGATTCATTTCTGAGAGAGAATTTCTCACTAGACCCCTGTATGTCACCCCTAGTTTGCTCACTAGATGGTGCAATTGGACCAGTAATGAGCAATTCCATTGGACCAACTCCAGGTAGTCCACCAGGCTGCATGGGGCCACTCGGTGGTCACGCGTTTCAGCCCCTGAATAGGTGATTAACACAATCACAATGGATTACAGACTTCAGTTTGCCAGGGCACCCCTGCGTTTTAACAAAGTTATTTTGTCCCACACGGACAAGAGCTCTGCTCACATTCTGAAAAATGAAATTTCACCCCTCCTCGAAAAAGGGGTGGTTCGAGTTGTAGCCCCACACCTAAGCAATCAGGGCTTTTACTCTCGCTATTTCCTGGTCCTGAAAAAGACGTCCTTTTCTGGATCTCAGGATGTTGAACAAACATTTAAGGAAATACCATTATAAAATGCTATCACACAGCTCTCTTGTAGGTTTAATAAAACAGAATGATTGGTTCTTCTCAATCAATGCTTTTTTCCATACAAGCATCTATCCTTGCATATGAGATTCCTTCTTGAGAACAGCGGGTCTCAAAATCCTGACATAGATAGATGATTGGCTGATTCTAGCTGCTCGTGCACATCACAGCACTTAGTTTCAGGTGGTAGCTCAGTGGTTTAGGCATTGGGCTCTGGATCAGAAGATCACAGGTTCAAATACCACCACCACCAAGCTGCCACTGCTGGGCCCTTGAGCAAAGCCCTCAAACCCTTCCCTGCTAAGTTGTAAGTCGCTCTGGATAAGAGTGTCTGCCAAATGCCGTAAATGTTTCAGAGTCAATGTGAGCAAGAGCAATTTGACTCCCGTTTAGAATATCATATTCTTTGGTTTGGAGCTGAATTCTGTTAAAATGTGTGTGCACCTGTCACAGAAGCACATTTTCTCCTTCATGAATTCTCTCAAAGTTAAGGGAAGGGCAAGGGTACAGTATTGCACATTTCTCAGATTACAGGTTCTTATAGCTTGCCTCTAGGCCTTCTGAGAATGAGGGCTTTTAATGAAGTAGACCTTATCTCTTTATCTCAGTCCATTGCACAATCTTTTCCGCTATGTCATGGTGTGCATGTGCACAGCGGCACTGCACCACTGGAGAGGCGCATGGAACCCTCTTAGGGTAATAATGCTGCAGAAAGTGGTAACAACAGATGACTAGGGTGGGAAGCCACACAGGAAGGCAGATCAGTGAATGGTGTTTGGCCAAACACTTCACTCAGCCCATATAAACTATTTGGACCTCTTTACTGTGTAGAAGGCTTAAGTAATTTCCTACCCAGCTTCATCATGTGTTTATGCGCTGTGACAATACACATATGTGTAGCACATATCAACTGTCAAGGGGGGATGCGCTCCTCCAAGCTTCATGCTCTAGCTCACAAGCTGTAGGTATGGAGCAGACGGCATTTTCTGTTGTTAAGGGTGACTCACGTCCTGGGCATTCTGAACAGGGGCGCAGACCTTTTGTAGAGGGGAACCCACTCTATGGAGAGTTAGATAGTGGGGCTGCTATGGTTGAGGTTCGGCCAGGCGGCCATTGATCTCTTCACCTCGTGCGAAATCACCCACTGTCCTATGTTCTTCCCCCTACGGGATGAGGATTCCTCTTTCGGCGTGGTCGCACTGGCTCATCCATGTCCCAACATGCTGTTCTACGCATTTCTTCCACTCTACCTGATAATCCTTATCTTGGCAAGGGTGGAAGTACAAGGTTTTTCTCTGTTCCTCATAGCACCCAGGTGTCCCAAGGCACCGTGTATAGCAGAGATAATCGCTCTTCTGTATGCAGAGCCATGGCCCCTCCTAGAACCTCCTGGAAGATCTACCATCCTTACCCAGAAAGGGTGGCTCTCTGGGCCTAGCCTATGATAGGGCAAATTTAAACACTTTGGGGCTTCCCACTCGTGTTATTGCCACTATTCACAATGCCTGGGCCTCTTCCACATGTTCCCTCTATGATTATATCTGTGCTCAGCCACTGATATTTTGGGCTTCTTGTGAGAACTTGTCGATCATGGAAGAACCTTTTCCACAATTAAGGTCTATTTAGCTATCGCTGCGCGTCATGCTGGGTTTGGCAGCACTACAATGGGGCAACACTGGAGGTGCTGGCCCAATGACCTTTTGAGCCCCTAGGGAATATCTCCCTTAAACTCCTGTCTTTAAAGACAACTCTGTTTCTGGCATTGGCTTCCGCCAAATGTGTCAAATATTTTAAAACATGAGTATCTGTACTTCTACTTAAGTAAAGGATGTGTGTACTTTTGCCACCTCTGGTTATAGTTGACAGATTCAGTAAGTGGCCAGAAGCATTTGCATGCGTGACAGAGAATGCTAAAACAGACCATCTCTAAGTTTGGTATTCCTAGTGTGATTGAAAGTGACAATAGCACACATTTTGCTTCTAAAGTAACACAACTTTTGTCTAAAAGCTTAGCAATTGATTGTTATTTTAATATTCCCTATCACCCACAGTCAGCTGGGGTGGTAGAAAGAACAAACAGAGCCATTAAGGAACGTGTTACTAAAGCCTGCATTGACACAGGCCAAAATTGGACTGTTGTTTTCCTGGTAGTATTCACAGAAATGAGAATGACCACATCTTTCACTACTTAACTGTCCACTTTCAAAATGATAATAGGCCGGCCCCTTCCGACCCAATCGGTCAGGGGCCCGCAGTGGATTCACACAAGCAGAATCAAAGTAGTTTAATCTGTGCAGTAATTGGTATAATGGCCTTAGAAGCATACCTAAGTGAGTACTCAGGGCTGAAAAATGGAAACAGAGCCCATGAAAAGATACTTTCTTTATAGTAGAAAGGGGGCCACCTCCGGGGTAAAGATCTACTGTAACTCACTTGACTGTTTTGTTTAGCTTACCCTAAAACCTGCTCTAGGTTTTAATTCCATGACTATATGTGCATAGTTGTAATTACACTACCTATTTTCCTAATTTTTGTTGAACATATCATTTAGAGAGGGGAAACGGTTAAGTATACCTGATAATAATGCTTATAGACATATTATTGAACAAGCACTGAGAAACTGCATTGGCGTTACTTGCTTTGGCTTGTTGCACAAGTGTCCGGATGCGGTAGACAAAGAATCTTTGAAGAGTTGGTTAGGAGGGAGTCAGATCTTCTTCCAGGTTCTCCTGAAGATCAAAGCAGTTGTTGTTCTTGAAGGTAAAGCTTCCCAAAAGATGTCAAATGGGAGAGAGAGTCGTTTCTTAGCTGTTCTGCAGGTCTTTTTTTTCCAAAGCTTTTTCCAAAGTATATTAAGACAGTATGGTACATTTCATGATCAAATAAAATGCACCCTTGTTTGAAAAATAAGAAACAGATAATTTTGTGATCATTTTGATATTAAACATGAATAGAAAAGACAGCATTAAAACAGAGGTAAATTAACATACTGGGACCAGTATTTAAGTTATAACTTAATATACCTTACGTTGAAACAATGTTATATTCTGGTATATAAAATGCACCCTTGTTAGGAAAGTAAAGAGCAGATAATTTAATATCAACTTTGACATCAAGCCTAAAAAGAAAAGTCAGCATTAAAACAGGGGTACATTAATATACCTTTAAAAGTGTAACTATTGATGAGGTAGAGTTAAACACTGTGTTTATTTACAAGAGAACATACTTACAAGATATATATGTTTGTTTCATGTAATGTGGAACAATTTATTTATTATTTAATTAATAAAAAAATGCTTGTGGTGTGTGTGTGTGTGTGTGTGTGTGTGTGTGTGTTTGCTGTGTAAGGTATAGAGATTGGCTTGTGTTATCAGTTGAATGCTGCTTTGAAGTAAGCTGGAGAGGTCAGGGTTTGTCCTGCTTTGTGTCTTCTGGGGTGGGGGTATGACACTGTTGTATACAAACCCCCAATAAATGTGTAAGCCATGGTGCTCATCCTTTGATTGAAATGCAGATGTCAAGGGTTAAAAGGAATGCCTGTGAATGACCCCCACCAGACATTACACAGGAAACATAATTTTTATTATTATTATTATTATTGTTGTTGTTGTTATTTTTATTATTGTTATTATTTTTACATTTCAAACTAATTTAATATAAAAAGTTCCAACTGTTTTATGTTTCAATAAATTACATGGCTCAGTGAAGAACCACTGTTCTCGGATACTGCTCCTGAGCTGAGAGATTGTCTATGTTGACAGAGGTCTGTTGCAGGTTATTCCTGTTTGTGTGTGTTACAGGTTCTCTCTTTGTTTGTGTGCGTTTCCTACTATGTCTGAATATTATTCTATCCTATCCTATCCTATCCTATCCTATTCTATCCTATCCTATCATGTATTCTAAGTCATTTTGGGTTATATTTGTTATAACTGAATGAGTTGCCATCTTAAAAAGATTTTTAGTCAGAGTCTGCACAGTATAGACCTTGTGCTCAGAACTCTCAACTGAGGATCTGTTAGAATAGTTTACAATAATATAAGACATGGATGTAAAATATAAGATATGGCTCCCTTCATGAGCTTTAGGTGCATTCTAGAAGCAGAATGTGCATTCATGAGCTGCAAAAACAAAATGCTAAAAACGTGGACAAAATTGTTGATACCCTTCGGTCAATGAAAGAAAAAAAAAACTCACAATGTTCTACCAACAATTTTGTCCACGTGAAAATAATTTTACCCTGAAAATAGTTTGTGCTGTAAATTAAAATGAAAGATACTGTTGATGAAATAAAAGAGAAATGTACTCTGTCCTATTGAACATGGAAATACTGCAGCCAGTTACTAGAGGGCCTAGAGATACTTTGGTAACTTTTTGTCTTAAACTTTTTGTCCCTGTTCTGATTTCTACAATACCTATATATATATATATATATATGTGTGTATCATCTTAAAAAAACTGTTGTAGCTGCCCATCAATCCCATTAATCTGGGAAGGGTTATACAGACATTTCCATAAAATACAAAGCTAATCATTTTACATTGAGGGAAATTTTTCACAAATAGAAAACATTGACATGACCATTTTTAAAGTAATAGACATCCCAGCAAATTCACTCCAAGGACTGTGCAATTCGCAGAGAAACTGCAAAAAAACAGTCACAGAACCTCGGCACATTGCAATCATTGAGTTGACTATGAAAACTCTCTATACCAAGTACTCTAGAGTAAAATGTGAGGCCATTTGTCCAAAAAACAAAATATTTTTTGCAAAGGCCCAGTCAAAGTTTAAACCTAAACCCAACTGAAATGCTATAGTGGGACCTTAAGAGAGCTGTGCATAAACAAATGCCCACAAACCTCAATGAACTGAGGCAATGTTGTAAGGATGAATTAGTCAAAATTCCTCCACACTAATGTGAGAAACAGATAATGTCATTAACAACATTTCAAGTTATTGCTGTTAAAGGTGCTTTTACAAGCTAATGAACCCTAAAGTGTATTTAATTTCTCACACACAAATTCTCTAATTTGATTTAAGTCTACAACCTGCAAAGCACTAGATGATTTTTATTATGTCCTTATACATGATGAGCCAATTTGAAAACTGGTGGTAAAGTAGAGACCATGGAATAAGCCAATAACTGTATATTCATGTGGCCTTAAAACAAAATAGCCTGCAGGTAATGAATAATTGTGTAAATGTGTGTGCATGGTAGCCTGCAATAGAAAGAAATATTATCCAGATTTTATTACTGTGCAACAAGAAGTGTCAAAATAGGAAACTTTTTATCAATCATAACAAAAAATAAATAAATGACAAAGGAAATGAGATATAAATAATAAAAAACCCAATACATGGTGATTAAACATCATAAAGTGTCTTGTAAATAGTAGATAGGTAGGTACACTAGAAAATAGTCAGCATGACCATAAGCTAGTCTGCATTGTCTACGTCAGCGCTTCAACTTGTGGTCACGAATACAATATTTCTGTGGGAAGTTAATAGGTATAAAATTACCCCAGAAGACGCTGCATTAGGACAAGACCATTTAACTCTCAAGAAGTCACATCTATTGCATCTTCAGCCATGTTCCGAAACATCCTTGTTACATATTTCATCATAGCCTCAGGTAAAG
This sequence comes from Silurus asotus, assembly GCA_024362625.1. NCBI lineage: Eukaryota > Metazoa > Chordata > Actinopteri > Siluriformes > Siluridae > Silurus > Silurus asotus. Next base: position 14,550 of record MU551716.1, read on the forward strand.
CACACAGATCTAATCTTTATTTATTTATCTGTATTTAAATCTGTTAATTTAAATCTATTTAAAACATCCAAACCCTGTAAATCTTTCTATGAAATGTTCAGAAATAAGTGGTTGTATAAATTCTGTTAAATGGTTAATGTTTTATTTGATCTGGTTCTTAGGCTGTGCAATGCAGCTGGAGTACCTGAAAGATGATTCTGAGGAACTCCTTGATAGAACTTTGGTTTGTTCATCACATTGCATATTTGATCTTATTTTTATATTTCAGTAGAGTGTATGTTCAATCGCATCAGTGTTTACTCTAAACACCACCAAAGCCACCAAAATGAACAAGTCCCACAAGTAAATTGGAGTTTTACTCAGAGTTATTGTTTGCAATATTTACTCTTTCAATGGTTTTGTTGATCAGAATAAGGATTTGCTGATGACTGAGGAGCAACCTGTTCTTTGTTTAATTTGTAAGCACATCATAGAGAAAGTAAAACATCATCTTGGTAAACATGAAAATGCGGTGAGTGATCATACTATATACTGTAGATCAAATAAAGGAACTGGAACCTTAGTTTTTTTCACACAGTTTAAACTTTACCACAGGAAAAGATCAAAAAAGAATTGATGACACTCTGTGACAAATCTGGACCTGTAAAAAGAATCTGTAAGGAAATGGTTACTGAAAAAATTGATATATTGGTGAAGGAACTTTATACAGATGATGATCCAAAAACAATCTGTGCGAAAGCTGACTTTTGCAAGTAAGTTATTAAGACTTATTCTGAATAATTTCACTTACCCTGTATTTGTTTTTTAATTATAAAATAAATAATATATTTTTTATTTATTTAAAATTTTACAGGTCGGTGAAAGAGCTGGAACTGATCTAAGCTATTCTACAAAACTTTTAGAAGATGCACAATTGGCAAGAAATTCATTAAACTAGAATTAGATGTTTAAAATGTAAATGCTTGGACATCATTCTGTGCTAATAAAATTTCTTAAGCAATAATTAATGTTCTCATTCTATGTGTACGCTTTAGTAATAATCATAATTGTTGAATCTGTAAATAATTTCAGATTTATTCAAATGATAGTGCCATTTAGAGTGTAAGAGCTTGTAGTTGTGTTTTTAGATGGCTACTAATTTACCCCAGAAAATCATGTCCTTTCAAGATCTCTTATATAGAAGAGATATTGTAGGGAAGTAGCAGTGGTGGGAAAACTCCATCACACGGAGCAAAATAGAGAAATGAGGACTTGATTTGTTATTATGAAAACCATGCAATTACAGGAAAACAACAGAATGGCTAAAAAAGAACAGAATCATGGTGTCGCAAAGATCTGGTCAAAGTCAGACCTCAACCTTACTAAAGTGCTTTTGTGGGACCTTAAGAGAATTTTGCATAAACAAATGCCCACAAACCTCAATCAACTGAAGCAATGTTGTAAAGGAAGAGTGAGACAAAATTCTTCCACAAAAGATGTGAGAGACTAATAAGGTAATATAGAACACGAATATTGAAGTTAATGCTGCCAAAGGTGGTTCTACATCCTATCGAATGATAAAGTGTAGTTAGTTTATAACATAAGGATTCTCCATTTTAGCTTTAATTTTGTAAAAAATAAATGATAAAAGGTGTAACAGGTGTTGTGGTTCATCTGAATTTGTAATTAACTAATTCAAAGAACTGATGAGTAAAAGCATATAATTCAAAGAGGGTGTACAATGTACTAAGATACATTGCCTGCAGGTGTAAATGCGTGTGTGAATTTAAATGTGAGTATGTGTGTGCATGGTAGCCTTCAATAGAAAAGACTTCCATCCAGATTGTTTTACTGTGCAACACCAACAGTCAAGATAGGCAACCCTGACAAAGATAAAGTTGTTACTGATAAAGAGATGACTGACTGTAAAAAAAAAAAAAAGGTCTAATAGGTCAAAATTAATCAATTATAACTTTAATAAATAAATAACAAGAAATATGAAACATAAATGATAAAAGAAAGTAAATACAGGGTGATCAATAATCCTAACATTTCTTGTAGGTTGTAAAAATAGTAGGTTGGTAGGTACACTAGAAATGAGTCAGCATGACTCAAGCCAGTCTGCATTGTCTATGTCAACATTTCTAATTATGGTCACAGAAAATACCTCTGAGGAAGTTTATAGGTATAAAAGTACCCCAAAAGACACTGCATATGACAAGCACATGAATATTCAGCTCTCAAGAAGTCACATCTCTTGCATCTTCAACCACCATGTTCCGAAACATCCTTGTTGCTTCTTTCATCATAGCCACAGGTAAATCACGCAACTCTCATCTGTAGTTTTTTTTTTAATCAAAATTTAAAACCCGGTCAATATTTCTATGAAATGTTCAGAAATAGGTAGTTGTATCAATTTTGTTTAAAAAGTTAAAAGGTTAATGTTTTATTTGCTCTGGTTCTCAGCCTGTGCAATGCACCTGGAGTACCTGAAAGTTGATTCTGAGGAACTCCTTGATGTCACTTTGGTTTGTTCAACAAATTGCATATTTTATCTTATTTTTATATTTCAGTAAAATGTATGCTCAATCTCACGTGTTTACTTTAAACACTACCAACACTGCCAAACTGAACAAGTCTCACAAGTAAATTTACATTTTACTCAGACTTATTGTTTATAATGGTTGCTCTTTGCTCTTTGCTCTGTAGATTTCATCCACTTCCAGTGGTTCTGTTGATCAGGATGAGGATTTGCTGATGCCTGAGGAGCAGATCCCTGGTCTGTGTTACATTTGTAAGCGCATCATGGAGAAAGTAAAACATCATTTTGGTACCCATGAAAATGCGGTGAGTGATCATACTATATTCTGTAGGACAGTATAAACTTTTCTGAAACAGTATAAACTTTACCACAGGAAAAGATCAAAAAAAGATTGTCAAGACTCTGTGACAAATTGGGACCTGGGAAAAGAATCTGTAATGAAATAGTTACTAAGAACATTGATATATTGGTGAAGGAGCTTTCTACTAATGATGATCCAAAAACAATGTGTGCTAAAGCTGGATTTTGCAAGTGAGTTATGAAAACTTGTTCTTAATAATTCAACTTGTGCAATATTTGTTTTCGAACAATTTAATTATAATAATTGGAATTTTTTTATCTTTTATTTAAAAAATTACAGGTCAGTTGGTGAGCCAGAACTGGTCCAAGCTATTCTACAAAACCTTTAAGAAACTCTGAAGATGCACATATTGCAAGAAATGAATAAAACAAGAGCTAGATGTTAAAAATTTACATGTTTGGCCGTTCTTGTACATGTTTGGACATCATTCTGTGCTAATAAAATATTTTCAAAAGCAATAATTCATGTTCTCATTCTATGTGTACACAATAAAAATAGTCATAATTGTTGAATCTGTAAAAAGTGTCAGATTTATTCAAATGATAGTGGCATTGAGAGCTTGGAACTGTGTTTTAAGATGTGTTTTTAGATTTTATCATGTCCCTGCAAAATGAAGTCTTAGGTAGTAGTCTTGCTGTAAGGAAGAAACAACAGTGGGAAACCTCCATTACAAGGAACAAAATAGAGAATTTAGTGTTCTCATTATTTTTTCATGAAATATTGCAATTTCCGGATGGCAACAGAATTGCTAAAAAAGAACAGTCACAATAGCCCAGTCAAAGTCCAGACCTTACTGAAATGCTGTGGCAGGACCTTAAGACAGCTACGCATGAAGAAATGCCCACAAACCTTAATGAACTGAAGCAATATTGTAAAGCCAAAATTCTTCCACAATGTGAGACTAACTGTCAGTGGTGGAAAGAGTTCTAAAAAAATCATACTTAAGTAAAAGTACTATTAATTTCCCCCCAAAATTAGTGTGAGCAAAAGTACTAGAGTAAGAGCCAAATACTATTCAAAGTACGAGTAAAAAGTAGCCCCTACAAAAGTACTCAAGAGTAGAGAGTAGTATCTATTATGCTGTGAATGTTATTACACATTATACCCTGCAAATTAAAAATTTACCTTACATCAGTGTTATTCTCTTTTATGGTTTTAATGTTTCTCAGTAAAAAAAAATAAATAACAACAGGATCAATATCAATAAAGGACATCAGCATACCCGTTTCCCTTAATAGAGAAATGAGAGGATGATTTTAAAAAGTGGCCGCACATAACAAACAGTATAATTTTTAGCGACTTTGTCGTTTGCTTTTGTGGAACCGAGTAAAAGCCTGAATGTTTTAACACATATAGCTTGTGCTTTAGTGTCAACATCAGTTGTTATACAGACAAGGGTGCTCATGTTGCGCAGGTTCAGGGCGCTCATATTGTCATGTTGTCACACAAATTGGTCGAGTTAAACATTCTCCTGAGGTTCCAGTGACCACTGTTCCTGCCCCTTTCCCCTCCTGACCTGCCTCTGGATAGTGTACTCTTCGATTGGAGGCCACACTTTGCAACTAGGGATGGCTTCTCATCAACACCCTGGGGTTCCATGAAATTATGGAGTAAGAACAGGAGGTTTGAGGATGGATTTGGACTGTAGGTAATGTTAACAGTCTGCTACACTGACTCAGGACTACAGTTTGCTTCTGATCACCATCACTGTACCCCACAACATAATTTATCTGTAATAAATGGACATTCGGTGCAACCCAGATGAGTAAGGGTTCCCTCTGGAGTCTGGTTCCTCTCAAAGTTTCTTCCTTATGCCATCTCGGGGAGCTATTTCCTTGCCACAGTCGCCACCAGCTTGCTCATCAGGGACAAACTTACACTTATAAAGAACAACTTATTAATTTTTATCACCACATAATCTGTGTAAAGCAGCTTTGGGACAATGTTCATTGTTATAAGCGCTATACAAATAAAAATTAATTGAATTGAATTGAATTGAATTGAATTGAATTGAATTGAATTGAATTGAATTAAATTGCAATACTGTGGAAGGTCAGTAAATTAAGTAAAAAAGATGATGATGATGACGATGATGATGATGATGAAGATGATGATGAAAAGGACCACTTGAAATTGTGTTTAATGACTTTGTACTAAAGTTAAAATAATAATTTGATAATATGCACTGTGCATTGTGTAAATAAGTTTTTACACTGTATTTATATTGACCTACATTTACATCTAAAATAATACTGCTAACCCTAACCCCTAATCTTACCCATACCTTGAAAACTTGTCAAGCCTTTCCCACATCAAGCCATCAAGTGTTTTGAAATACGTAAACACAATAAGCAGTGGTGAAATGTAATGAATAACAATAACTCTCATTACTATAATGAAGTAGTTTTTTCCAGAATTGTACTTTTTTCATTGTATCGATACTTGACTGGGGTTTTGTTTTTCAGGCGAGGATATGTAAAAATTACATTAATAAGCCCAGGAACAACATGTGCTGTTTGTAGTTACAATGACAACCAGACAAAGTGTAATTTGAGTCTTAAAGAACAGTGTTATACAGAAGAAATAATATACTTTCTTACTATTTATTTTCTTGCCTCCTAAAATTTTAGCTTTTAGATCATGCTTCTACTACTAGCCTAATACTAACGGTAATAATAACAGTGCAGGCGGTCAGGGCCAGCAAAGCCTTCTCTGCTGGCCTAAACACTATCAGATGCACTGACCTACATTTACAACCTAAATTCTTATATTTGTTTCATGAAATGTATTCATTTATTTCCAACAGTTTATTCTCTTAATTTTGTAGCGTTTTTCTTGGCTGCACTGCACTGTATGTGGATGTGGATGTTAGATTTTTTGTCCGATCAGATTTCAGCCTCCATGTGCTGCCATGTCAATCTTATCTACCCACTGCCTGAAAAGCCTGTCCAGCTTGCCCTTTTACCATAGAGAATATTATGAATAGGTCTGTTTTTTTAACCAATCAGATTTCATATTCGTCTCACAGCAAGATGGCCCAGAATAGTGCCAGCATTTCTCCATGTGTTTGTGTGTGTGTGTGTGTGTGTGTGTGTGTGTGTGTGTGTGTGTCCGAATAATATCATTCCAATTGAAAGATTCTTTGGACTGTTTACATGAGACGTTCTCTAATCGGATATGGTGTTTTCATATGCTAGGTGTTACATCAGATTCTGTGACCATCGTATGTTGTGAACCTAGAGTGCTAGAGTGTGCTGTTGTTAAAGTGCATCTTAAAATAGACCATCTAGAGAAGTTCGCCAAGCAATGGCATAATGTGGTGTATGTTTCATGTATTATGTAGTGTTCTTTCTCTTGTTCTGTATGTTTTTGTGTATGTGTTGTCTCTGTTATTAACTCATGCAGCTGCATGTGATCCTTCGTCCTGGGCAAATGTCCGACGAATATGTTTATGTTCATGTATGTTCATTATATTTCATTTGCCTTGAAATATTGTACTCTGTAAAGCGTCCTTGATCTTGGGAAAGGCGCTATATAAATTAAACTTATTATTATTATTTATTATTATTATTATTATTATAAATTCAAACACCTTGAACATGCTTTTAAAACAGTCTGCTGTTGTGTTGCGTAGAAACAGATAGACGAGCCATTAACTTTTCAAAAAAGATTAATTTACAGTACTTAAAAAACAAAGCTATTTAAATGCTTTTGCCTTCTCTATTTTCATGACTGCTTTTTTATTAACCACCCTGAATGTTATTTATTAATTAAGGCTATTAAAATGACATGTAGTCATATGTGGATGCTTTGGATGGATATTTTTATTTTATTCATTATGATAGCATTGTATATGAATCTCTCTCTCTCTCTCTCTCTCTCTCTCTCTCTCTCTCTCTCTCTCTCTCTCTCTTTAGCAACAGCGCCCTCTACATACGATAATCGTAAAATCTGGGGTAACACAGGAAGCTGAGCTTTTTTGGTGGTTGTGCTAAGGAGCATCTGAATCTCAACCCTCCATCCTCCGGGAAGCAAAAGCGTATTGATGAAGGTCCGTAGTGAGGACTGGTGAGAGAGGGTTGTATTGCTGGAATTTATTGACCTGAAATGGAAACTAAACTTTCGCATGAGTCGCCGGTATTTAACACGTTTGTGTGGACTGGAAAAGGGATTTATAGCCCGAGAAGATACCGTCAGAAATCTAACTCCCCGTATTTTGCAGGTCGCGGATGTTTTATACAATCTAGGAAGCTGTGTGGAAAACCGTGTTGTCGCAAATGAATTTGTTGTTCACTAGAGCACAGTTTAAACAGTTCAGCTACAAATTCTGCAAGGGAATAAGCCGATACGAGATCTGATACGAATGCCGGGTGAACAGGAGGCTTCCGAATTCGCATGGAGATTTGAGGAAGCCCATTTTGTGTCGCAAGCAATGGGTCTTATCAACGACAGTAATCAACGACTCTCCTCTATTCTCTCACTACAGGCAAAAGATGGCAGGTGCAGAAGAGGAATTCCCACCGGACACTCGCAACGCTTCATAAAAGGTGGGAGATTTATCGGCCTTGCCCTGACCGCTACGTCTGTAGGGACCTGAGGCATCCTTCTCCCGCTCCAGCCACTCCTAACCCACTTTCCTGTGCACCAGAACACTATTCCCCTCCTATTTAACTTCCAGTTTTGCTCCCAAAATAAATACACTTTAACCCAATTTAAGGTTTCTGTGTCTTTGTTCAGCACGAAAAGTCGCTACAATATGTACATCGTCGTTAAAGACACCTAATATGAAGTGGGATTGATGATAATGATTATTGGATTACATTATTAGTATTACTGTTAGTATTCGGCTAGTAGAAGAAGCATGCTAGTTTTACATCTAAAAGCTACAATCATAGGGAGGCAAGAAAATAAAGAGTAAGAAAGAATATTCTTCTATAAAGGTAAAGAATCCAGACAGACAAGGAAAGACAGGCATGTCCTGCACTCTCACAATTGCAGTCTGCTTTAACGTTAGGTTTGTGTATTTATTACTTAGATTTTCCCCAAACAAATTCTCCATTTTAGCTGTAAGTTTGTACAAATAAATAATTGTGTAATGTGTGTTGTTTATCTGAGTTTGTACTTAACTAATTCGAAGACATGATGAGAACAGATTTTTTTTTATTATGTCATAATTCAAGCCAGAGAATTCAAGAAGGGTGTACTACATAATAAGAAACAGTGAATGCAGGTGTAAATAAGTGTGTAATTGTATGTGTGTGAGCATGGCAACTTGCAACAGATAAAAGTTTGATCCAGATTATATTACTGTGCAACACCAAGTCTCAGATAATACGTTTTTACTGGACATGACTGTGAGATAAAAAAGATTCTTGACTGTGATAATTAATAGGTTAGAATTCACCAATCATATCTAAAATAAATACCACGCATATTAAAATATAAATAATAAAAGAAAATAAGTACAAGGTGATCACACATAATAAATTGTCAGAAAATAGAAAATAGTCAGCATGACTCAAGCTATAAGCATTATATACGTCACCAATTTTACTTGTGGTTACAAAATAAGTTTCGGTGGAAACAATACAGGTATAAAAGCACCTTAGAAGACACCGCATTAGGACAAGACTATTCAGCTCTTAAAAGTCACATCTCTTGTATTGTCAACCACCATGTTCCGAAACATCATTGTTACTTCTTTCATCATAGCCTCAGATAAAATAATTAGCAATTGTAATCTGTTTGTTATTTTATTAAAAAAGTTAAAATAATTTGTTATATAATTTGATAATTGGTTAAAAAAAATTCTGCTTCATAAGTATGTTTTGGTTCTCTGGTTCTCAGCCTGTACAATGTATCTGGAGTACCTGAAAGTTGATTCTGAGGAACCCCTTAATGGAACTTTGGTTTGTTCAACAAATTGCATATTTGATGTTATTTTTATTTTATTAGTATTATGTTATTAATGTACAGTGTATGCTCAATCTCATCAGTGTTTACTCCAAAGCCTACCAAAACTTCCAAACTGAACAAGTCTCACATGTAAATTGGAGTTTTCCTCAGGCTTATTGTTTGTAAAAGATGCTATTTGTTCTGTAGATTTCAACCACATTCGATGGTTTTGCTGATCAGAATGAGGATTTGCTGATGCTGGAGAAACAGAACTTTGGTGCGTGTAAAACTTGAAAGTTTATCATAAATCAAGTAAAGAATCATCTTGGTAACCATGAAAATGCGGTGAGTAATCATACTATATACTGTAAGTCAAATTAAGGAAATGGGGCCTTGAATTGTTCTCACATATTTTAAACTTTTTCACAGAAAAGGATCAAAGAAAAATTGATGGCAATTTGTAACAAATTCAAAAGTATTGAAAACAAGTGTCAGAACATGGTTACTAAGCACATTGATATGTTGGTGAAGGAGCTTTCTACAAATGATGCTCCAAAAACAATGTGTGCTAAAGCTGGACTTTGCAAGTGAGTTATGAAAACTTGTTCTGAATAATTTCACTTATACTCTATTTTCAAACCATTAAGTTACAGTAATTGCTATTTTATCTTTGATTTAAAAATACGTCAGCCCGTGAGCCGGAATTGATCCAAGCTATTCTACAAAACGTCCAAAAAACGTTGAAGATGGACAAATGGCAAGAAATTAATTAAACCCGTACTAGATGTTTAAAATAAAAATGTTTGGATATCATTGTGTGCTAATAAAAAATTTCTTAATCAGTAATTCTTGTTCTCGTTCTATTTATACACAATAGAATTAATCATAATTGTTTAATCTGTAAAAACTCTCAGATTTATTAAAAATGATAGTCACATTGAGAGTATGAGAGCTTGGAGTTGTGGTTTTGGTTTCTACTTTACTCCAGACAATCATGTCCCACTATGATGAAGTCTAAGGTAGTATTATTGTAAGGAAGAAACAGCAGTGGGAAAACTTCATCCCAAAAAGCAAAATAGAGCAATTAGGATTTTCAGGATATAATCATAAAAATATTCCGGCATAGTCTTTTTCTTAAACATTAAACATTTTAGTTTCCATTTGAGGCTTCCTATGCTATTTTATCCTGTCCTATACTATCCTATTGTGCAAATTCCAAGTCATTCTGGGCTATGATGCAGAATTTATATTGCAGAATTTTGGGTCAGAGTCTGCATTTCTGCTAATTTGTGCTGTAAATAGAAAATGCTAGGTTTAGAAATTGTATTGCAGCCAGTTACTGAAGGGTCTTAGCGATGCTTTGGTCATGTATACAATGGTGTGAAAATGAAAGTACACCTTGTTTGAATTCTATGACTTTACATAACAGGATATCAAAATCACCAGATCCTTACTGGGTAAATTAGGTTATAACATAACATAACATATATATACATAAAATTAGGTTACAAAATCTATCACTTAACACATAACATATTACATAATGTCATTATTTATTTTTACAATAATAAAGCCAAAATTGCAAAGTAGAAAACCTAAGTGCACTTTTACTGCTTGTATAGTATTTAAAAGGCCAAGAAGTATTTGATTAGCCATGCTGCTAACCAAATGCTCTAAATTGATCATCGGCATCTGACTACCTGTATAAAAACTGAGGTTTTAGCAGCCTGATGGTCTGGAGCATTTAGATATGTGTTAACACAATGCAAAGGAGGAAAGATATCAGTGATCTCAGAGATGTTTCTGCGCATCAGTTTGGGTAGGTGTAACAGGTTTAATAGTTCTGGATGGAAGAAAAAGAAGACAAGCCACAGTTCACTAAACAGAACTTTCTTTATTTGCTTTCACTTTTGCCCTAGTGTTTTCCTTCCCACAGATCACGCTGGGGTTTAACCACACGCTCTCTCGGCCACTTGCTGTTCAGTGATCTTTCAGCTCTCCTCTGCTTGATGTGTCTCTCCCCATGGCTGTTGTCTCTCTAATTTTTATTCACATCGCTGGACACTGAAACAGAGCTCATTTATTAGTCTCATCAGCTGCAGGTCTGCGCTTACAAATTGTTTTACCTGGTTCCACCTTCCATTTGTGAAATGGTGCTGTTTCTGCTGGCAAATAGGTTATAAGTCCATTTCCAAACTATTCAAAGCCCACCATTTTACAGTAAGTAATATTATTCACATGGAAAACATTTAAGACAGATGTCATTCTTCCAAGGAATTGACGTCAAGGGAAATTCACCCCAAGATCAGGCTGTGCAGTGCTCAGAGAAATTTCAAAACACCTTAGTTTCATTTCAGACTCCAAAGCTCTCTCTTAGCATGTTAAATGTTCATAAAAGTACAATTTGAAAAAGACTGAACAATTAAGGTTTGTGTGGAAGTGTTGACAGAATAAAGACTCCACTCTATAAAGAACCAGGCAGCATCGGTTATGTTTGCAGAGTTGCATCTGTACAAACCACAATGCATCTACAACAGTGTCCAATGGACAAATGAGACCAAAGTGAAGATGTTTGGCAAAAATGCACACCTCCACTTTTGCACAGCATATCAGCACAAACACTCATATCAAGCATGCTGCATGCTGGTGAAGGGGTAATGATTTGGGCTTGTTTTCCAGCCACAAGACATGGGAACTTTGCAGTCATTCAGTTGACCATGAACATCTCTGCACAACAAGTACTCTAGAGTAAAATCTGAGGTCATTTGCCTGACAGCTAATGTTTGGCTGCAACAGAATGGCTGGAAAAATAACAGAATTATGGTGTTAATGTCTAGACCTCAACCTGACTGGCAGCGACAACCTGACTGGCAGCTGTGCTTAAAAGAATGCGTGCAAATCTAAATGAACTGAAACAAGCGTGTAAAGAAGTAAGCCAAAAACCTCCACCACAATGATTTTAGAGACTAATAAGGTCATACACAACATGATTACTACAAGTTATAGCTGCTAAAGGTAGTTCTTTAAGCTACTGAGTCATAAGGTGTACTCACATTTCAGTTTTACACAGATTCTCCAATTTGGGTTTAATTTGTAAAAATAAATATTAAAATAGTGCAATATGTATTGTTGTTTACCTGAGGTTGTAGTTGCCTAATTCTAAGACCTGCTGAGGATCAGATGTTTTTTATTATGTCCTGATACATGATCAGCAACAATGGCATGGTTTTGGAAGTAAAGTGGAGAATCTGGAGAAAGCCAATAACTGTATATCCATGTGGCCTTAAGAAACAGTGAATGCAGGTGTAAATAAGTGTGTATTTATATATGTATGCAATGGTAGCCTGAAATAGAAAACACTTCCCTCCAGATTGTATTACCTTGCAACACCAAGTCTCAGGATAGAAAACTCTGACAAAGATAAATTGGTTACTGGATGTGAGTAAGAAATAAAGAGATGCCTGACTGTAAAAAGATGAATAGGCCAGAATTTATAAATCATAGGTAAAATAAGTAAATAAATAACCGAAGAAATAAATAACAATGAATATGTTAATAATATAAATAATAAAATATGAATGTAAATAATAATGAAAAGTAAATACAGGGTAATTAGACATCATAACATTTCTTGTTAAAATAGTTGGAAAGTAGGAAATATGCAGCATGGTATAAGCTAGTCTGCACTGTCTGTGTCAGCATATATGTTTGTGGTCACAGAAAAGGTTTCTGTGGTAGGATTATAGGTATAAAAGCACCCCAGAAGACCCTGCATTAGGACAAGAATATTCAGCTCTCAAGAAGTCACATCTCTTGCATCTTGTATCTTACATCTCTTGCAACCACCATGCTCCGAAACGTTCTTGTTGCTTTTTTCATCATAGCCTCAGGTAAATCAATTGGCAATTGTAATCCGTTTGTTATTTTATTTATATAAAATGCTGAATAAGGTGGTTGTATAAATTCTGTTTCATAAGTTATAATGCTAATGTTATATTTGCTCTGGTTCTCAGCCTGTGCAATGCACCTGGAGTACCTGAAAGTTGATTCTGAGGAACTCATTGATGGGACTTTGGTTTGTTCAACAAATTGCATATTTGATCTTATTTTTACATATAAGAACAATGTATGCTCAATCTCATCAGTGTTTACTCTAAACGCTACCAAAGCCTCTAAACTCTAAGTCTCACAAGTAAATTGGAGTTTACCTGGGGCTTAATATTTGTAATATTTACTCTTTGTTCTGTAGGTTTCAGCCACTTCTAATGTTTCTGTTGGTCAGGATGAGGATTTGCTGATGCCTGAGGAGCAGATTCCTGGTGTGTGTTCCATTTGTAAGCGCATAATGAAGAAAGTAAAACATCATCTTGGTAACCATGAAAATGCGGTGAGTGATCATACTATAGGACAAATAAAGGAAATGGGGCCTCAAACTTTTCTAACACAGTTTAAACTTTACTACAGGCAAAGATCAAAGAAAAATTAATGAAACTCTGTGACAAATTGCCATTTGGGAAAAAAATTTGTAGGAAAATGGTTACTAATAACATTGATTTGTTGGTGGAGGAGCTTTCTACAAATGATGATCCAAAAACAATATGTGCTAAAGCTGGCCTTTGCAAGTAAGTTATGAAAACCTTTTCTGAATAATTTAACTTACCCAGTATTTGGTTTTGAACCATTAAGTAAAAAAGTAATTGTAATTTCTTTATCTACAGGTCAGCCAGTGAGCCAAAATTGCTCCAAGCTATTCTACAAAACTTCCAGGAACTCTGAAGATGCACACGTGGCAGAAATTAATTAAACCGGAAGTAGATGTTTAAAATAAAATGTTTGAACATTCTGTGCTAATGCTAATAAAATATTTGAAAACAATATTTCTTGTTTCATTCTATGTGTACAAAATAGAGTGTTGAATCTTATAAATCTGTCAGATTTATTCAAATGATAGTGGCATTGATAGTGTGAGAGCTTGGAGTGGTTTTAGATGGTTTCTTCTTTACTCCAGATACTTATGTCTCACAAGATGAAGTTTTATGTAGGAGAGATATTGTAGGGAAGAAGCAGCAGAAACTCCATCACAAGGAGAAAAAGGGAGCCTTTCTGATAAATGTGTTTTATTTTATTCTCCATTTGTAGCTCCTAAAAATAAAAAAAGAGTTAATAAAAGTTAATAAACCAGTACACCAGTAAAATAAAAAAAAGTAAAAACCAGTAAAATGAACAGTTAAATTAAACTGTAATTTGTAAATATAAAACAGTAACTTTTAATTCTTTTATTTTTTTAAAGGCACAGTGTTTGGCATGTATATGTGTGTGAGCATGAGTCATAGTTCCAGTCTTTCTATACTTTAAATTAAATTAGTCAGTCAGTATTCAGTAAATAATTAAGCTACAGGCCATACTTGAAATACATAGAATACAATGTAAAAGTACAGCCTCTGTATGTGGCAAAGTCTGGCTGGGAAACAGAGCACTGAACTTACAAGCACCTCAAGTTCCAGCTAAAGGCAGCCGATGCAGCACATCATTTGGTCATGTGGCCTGTAGCTAACAAGAAAGTGGTGCCAGTTGATGAAGAGCATTCAGATTATAAGAAAGCTTAGACAGGTGGCATCACACCAGGTGGTAGGTGGTAAAGGGCTAAGCTGGCACTAGCTAACTTTCAAAGTGAACAACACAGAAGAAGGAAAAAGGTCCACCTCATGTACTTTAAAGAAACATACACAATGTTGTTTGCTGGCTTTGCTGAGGTGCACAATGCAATATACAAAGGATTCACAGTTAACATATTTTGCAATTAATTTTTTAGTATACGCTTATTTATTAAATGCTGTAGACAACTGGACATTACAAAAAAGACAGAAATCATAAAATAAATAAAAAAAAAACATAAAAGGTTTTAACTTATAAGGACCAAAAAGAAACAACAGCAAATGACTATGATCAACTGTTTTTATTATAATTTTGCTATACCAATTAGAAATCAATTGAGGGGAGTTTTCCATTGTAAACTTGTTACCTCTTCACTGACTCTATACAATATATTCTCTACTTCTACATCTGTGATCCACTTTTGGGTGGAGTTGAGGTCAGAGATCTGTGTAGCTTTCTTGGATTGTTCCACACAAACCTTGTCAAACCGTGCCTTTTATACTTTTTTTTTTGCACACAGTTGGACAGCCATGTACAACATTTAGGTAGATGATTCATATCAGAATAGTCCTTCATTGTAGAAGGCATACAGAAAGGCTTAGCACTGCCACAGTCATTGTCAATAGGTCTAGCATCCTAAGTGGTAGAAAAAATAAGATATAGCACCCCACGATGTGTTGTCTGTCATTTTAGAGCACAAGGAAGGCCTGCATTCTCACTGAATTCAATTAAATGTGGATAAAGTGGCATGAATAGATAAAAAAAATAAATAAATACCATCAACACAACCCAGTAGGTAGATCTTTTCTGGTAGATACAGAAAGGTGAACCTTTAACGCATCTGCTGGTCAATTAGCATGACCCACCTTTATTGCTGCATGACATGGAGGACTTTTGAGTTGTCTAAAATTCAAGTGCTGGAATGTAATGGTCTAAATAGAGTTTATACCCCCACTACACAGTCAGAATCTATAGATCTGATGTGGTTACTGTCTGATAAAATCAATGGCTACAAAGTATCCTGTGGGCAGCCTTTTGGCTGTGTATGAATTTATTAGAGATAGTAAAGAGAAGTTTTGTTTGGTTGTTGATTGGTTACTGGTTAAAAAAAAAAAAGAACCAGTGGGCTCATACCTGATAGTATCAGGAGGCCTGTTTTTGAAGTGCTGTCCATGCAGTGTGTGTGTCCAAATTCAACAAATACTGTATATTGAGCTTGTCCTTGTTACCAGCATCATGACTATTGGATACATTCAGCATATTCAGAGAAATGATACTGATGATAAAAAATACAGTGCCTGTCACAGTTTTGTCACACTTCTATTATACATATCCATCCATCCCTTTTGTTAATTCATGTATGTGTATAGACAACTATATACTTTTTTTTTTTTTTTTGCTAGTGTATATATATATATATATATATATTTACCCTGCCTGCACTCTTTTCCTCACTTCTCTAAAACACTCTCCACTTTGCACTGTTGACCTCAGGTAACTGAACTCCTCCACCTTCTCCCTGTAACTGCACCACTCCACTGCCCTCACTCTCATTTACACACATGTACTCTTTCTTACTCCTACTAACCTTCATTCCCCTTCTCTCCAGCATGTACCTTCACCTCTCCAGGCTCTTCTCAACCTGCTCCCTACTCCCAGCACAAATCACATCAACTACTAATACTAATACTACTGCTAAAAGAATGGACAGAAAACAGGGGAAAAAAATAAAAAACATTTCTAACATGACAGCATACATCAGGTAACTTCACTGTTGCAGGTTCAATCCTGTTATGTTTGTGAAGTGTCAAGCATTAGACTGACATCCCACATGTGATTGTTAGGGTGGTTCTGGATCCACCCTAATTAATATTTACTGAGATGAATAAATGGATACATGCATCTATTATCAAGTTCAAAGTAGTAATCGTGATCAAATTGAATAATATGAATCTTGTGCATGTTTTGAACTGCTATTCTCTAATTGCAAATTTATACAAAATACAGTGCTGTCAAACACCTAGACTTTTATCGTTTTCGAGAGACACATGAATATTCTGGGTGGTCACAATAATCACAAATATACTCAAGGAAGTCAGCAGAGGCATAAAGACCACCAGAAGGGGTTGCATTGAGACAGACTATTCAGCTCTCATTGAACCACATATCTCTCCCATCTTTAACTATCATGATGATCTGGAAAGCCCTTGTTGCTTCTTTCATCATTGGCTCAGGTATGATTTATTGTACAATTCTAGGAAGACAATTCTAATTACAGTTTTTTTTTTATTCTTTGTTAATAGAAAATTGTTTTGTTTCCTCTTCTAATCAGCCTGTGCAATGCACCTGGAATATCTAAAAGTTGACTCTGCTGAAGAATTCTTTGATGAAACTTTGGTATATTATCAATTTTATTATTTTTTTTTTTTTTTTGCATTTTTTTGTTGTTGCATTTTTCTAATACAAAGCCTTCAAACTGTACACATGTCTACCTATAATATGAAAATGTCGAATGACTTGCTTTGATATTTGCAATTTGCTGGTCACTTCGCAGGATTCAGTTGATTCGAATGATGATTTGCCAATGCCTGAGGGACAGCTCCCTGGAATGTGTTGGGCTTGTACGTGGGCCATGAAGAAACTGAAGGCAGAAATTAGTGGCAAAGCAAATGCGGTGAGTGATGAGCACCATGCTACATAAATAAAAAAATAAAAAATAAAATAGTGCCATGAAAATTTCTATTTCAATTTTAAACATTATCACAGGACATGGTTAAAGCGAAAGTGTCGAAGGTCTGTAACTCAATTGGATTCCTGCGAAGTCTCTGTAAGAAAATGATAAACAAGTACATGGACGTCCTGGTGGAGGAACTTTCTACCACAGATGATCCAGGAACGATCTGTAGTAATATTGGCATTTGCAAGTGAGTTACAAAAACTATAAACATAAAAAAAGTATTCACTAACCCAGTATCATGCATGTTTTTAAATTTAAACTCTAATCCTATATCTTCCATTCAGAAATTACAAGTCAGTGGGAATGCTGAAATTCATCCAAGATTTTGCTCCAAACTACAAGATCTGAATGAATTATTACCAAGTCATCTTTTGTGAGCCAATAAATATATTTGAAATTAACAATTTACTGTCTCATTCTATTTTCATAATATAGTCCATTTCTAATAAACCACTACCAAATGGCATAACTTAGGGTAAATGTGCAACTGTATAAAGAGAGAACTATGAAAACCTGTGCTGAGGTTTGGATTGCAACTTCATTGCAAAAGACAGTCAGCCATTCAGAAGTTGTTGCAGAGCAGAGATGATGCGGGAAGGTGCAATTTGTAAATTAACACAAAAATAAATATCACTCTCCATCATGTACAGCTCAGCTAAGCATGTCTGTCAATTTATTCTGTATTTTTTAATGCCAAATGTTTAAGACAGGGCTGCAATCGAAAGAGAGACTACTTCACATAAACAGTGGATAGACACAAAGACCCCTTACTGTCTCTGCAACACTCATGTACATTCTAACAGACACCAAACACCAAATTTAAATAAATCTTACACAAATATATTTGTACAGTAAAAAAATTTATCAAAAATAAAGTGTGAGTGTGTGTGGTTGTGTTTGTGGTTGTGTGGGGGTGGGTG
>MU551716.1:54124-93188 GCA_024362625.1 Silurus asotus
ATATATATATACTACATGTAACTAGTATAAATCACCTTTTTTTTTTTTATAATGTGGCACATGCAGCATGGACCACTGTCTAACTGCTATTCACACATGAAACACTGTTTAAAAAGAGACCACATCAGATATTTTTAACACAACATGCAAAACCATTAAAGAACAAGCAGATCGAACCTGTGTGGAACAGGAATCAGGAAGACGTTGTTCTGAACTCTGACCCTCATTCTGATTGGTGCAGGCATTGGAGCTGCTGTGCTCTGAAGAACAGCCTGCGTCAACAACACACAAGCCAAAAACAAAAAAACAACATCAACTGGGTGCAGAGTAAATTAATTATGGTTATTTCGAATGATGCAGTGGGACTGTAGAACAACTGGACAACTCTTAGTGTCAACTAGCGTGTTTTCAAAATTTCTTCTTGTAATCCGTTCACAATTCGATTACTTTATTAATACTTTGTTTACAGTATCTCTAACATTATTATTTGTAAACATATTAGAATTAACTTGTATTTTCAGTGAGTCAACTGAAATCTAATCAAGTCACCTGTTGTTTTTAATGCTAATTGAAAGTACTTTTTTTTAAACATAATGCCACCAACACCTAGTTTTTAAAAGCAGCCATTGGTTTTAAAGAACATGTGACCAATTCAATATTGCAATACTTCAGAATTGTACAAGTTTGAAAAATACTTTTTAGTTAAATATGGGCCAAAGTCAGCTTAATTGAGTTTCCCAGAGCTTCCACTAGACAAATGAGCAGACTAGTCACTGAATATCTGATTAAGGAAGTAGATAAAAAATGTCCATTTTATTACAGCTATTTATAAAACTGTGTCATGGTGTGAAACAGCAAGGACTCTCTCACCACTGCCTGGGTGCTATATGACTGAGGGTGTCCAAGCTGAGGGGGCTCATCAGCAGGGGTAATGATGGGACTGGGTGACCTGGTGACCTCTCTTCTGCCCAGCATCACCATTCCAGGCAGTTGGCTCATCTTCACTTGTCGTGCTTTATTATTTTTTTTTAGAGATAGACTCCTACTGGAGGGTGACGGACCTGCATTTAGAAATATAAAAACAGACAGTTTAAAGACACAGAACAAAAATGTCTCTGTTCCAGTCCCGCCTCATTGCAGTTTTACGTGTTTTAATTTGAGACATGCAGAAGAACTTTCGAAATTTACAAAAACTTTATTTTAATTAATAATATTTTTATGCCACACCTCTAGCAGATGACTCGAACGATGCAGAATCTCGATTCTGATTTCTAGATACCACACTCTCCCATCTGCTGTTGGAGATCTCCTGTTCACACCCAACTCTTCGTTTCTTTTTTGGCTGAGCACACCCCAAGTCATCTTCCAGCCAGCTGTCTTCTATGTAGTGCTCCTCAGGTACTAAAGCTGACATGTGATTGGTCGATACTGCTGGCGTGCTGCTAAAGGCTGGCTCTGATAGGCTCTGAGAAAGAAGACGAGACTTTGCACTGCCTAGGTTTTGAATGGTCCTGTGGTATTCCTCTCTGCTGGAGCAAGGCTGTGGGGGCAGCTCTATCTCTCTACTTCCAGGGATATTCTGGGTTTCACGAACTTCTTGTGGGGATGGAGCGATATCTGTAAAGCGATGTCTTGGCCGCACAGGTCGCAGCGGGCTGATCTCAGAGTCTGAGTACTCAGAGAAGCTGCTCTCACTCTGAGAGGTTACGCAGAGAAAAAGGGAAAATAAATGTTCAAGCAATAAAAAAGCAAAAAAATGACAATAAAATTTAAAATACAGCAAGAACCAATAAAGCTTCAGGTGAGAGCATATTACTCAAAGAAGAAGCTGCCTTTTAGCTCATGACAAAACAAAACCAAATATGGAATTTTGATGTTATAGAAATATAACTTTTGTCCAATCAGAATACAGAGTTCACCATCACTGTTGTATAATATTGTATAATGTATGATTTTGATGCCCCCTTCAGGCCACTAGGAGATTGTGACCCACAAATTCCAAACATCTGCCATGGCTTGGGCTCATACAATCAGTGCAAACAGTAGCAATTGGTGCCAGTTAAAGCAGTCAGAAACATTTCCATCAGTGAACTCTCACCCCAAACAGAATATTCTCCTCAGTTCCCCTGGGTTGTTGTCGTGGGCCAGTGGATCGCCTCACTCTGGGGGGAGTGCTGGCCTCTGGAGGGGTATGTACATTGTGTAAAGCATTCTGGGATGTGGGGCGGGACTCAGTTTGTTGCAGCAATGGCTCTGAACACTCTGAATCAAACAGCTGACTGTCCTGTAAAGGCTGTGGAGTCACAGGCACAGCTGCCACTACAGCACAGAGTCAGGAGACAGAAAATGTCAGCACAGTGTCTAATCTGACATGTATAAGATGTCAGTTTATGGTTATATTTTAACACTTTGCTGACTAAAAGGTTTGGTTCAATTATTACATTACATTTATTATTAATATAACATCAAAGTGTGTAAAAATCTTGTTAATTTTAGATACAAGCTTCATAGATACATCCCCATACCAATGTAAAAAAAAAAAAGAAAGTGTAAAATATGAATGAATGAAAGTTTAATACAGAGCACATTTTGCTTTATTTATTGAACGACTTTTCACCTGCTCCTGCTAGCGCTCTCTTCAGGAGTTTCTCTGTTTCTGAACAATCTTGTCGCGTTTCCTGGTCCAGCTCACGGCCATATGTCTTTAACCACTGCCGCAAGGTGTCCAAAGGTTTGTCACCCTAATACAGACACACAGAATACACACAAGAATACATCCATTATACTGAAACAAACTCTTAATAAAGTCCAAAAGTTCTAAATATCAGTCTGATCATTGAATGAGACTAAATCAATTAATATTTTTGTGGCATATAATAGCTTTGGTAACAAATTCAGTCATGACGCTTCATTGTAAAAATGGTGTACACAATTGTATTTTTTTGTAATTATACTAGACCTTGTTATTGCGGACATTAACCGAAGCTCCTTTCTGCACCAGTAGCCGTGCTATCTGAAAGTGCCCACAACTCAGAGCATCGTGCAGGGGCGTAACTCCATCACAGTACACACCACCAGGATCATTCACGTTCGCCCCTTTGTCCAACAGCAAGGCTACAATCCCTAAAATACACAAGCTCAAAGGAATCAGCTGTCAAACAAGAAATTTTACAAACAAACAAACAAAACCAAACAAGGTTACTGTGAAAGAAAAAAAAAATACATAACTATATCAGTACCTAGATGACCATGGTTGCAGGCTTCATGTAGTGGAGTCCAGCCGCAGTGATCTCTTGGATTTAATGGATGGCCCTGATGGGGATAGAAGAACAGGCATTTCAGATATAATCACATCATCAATCTGTTGAGTATCAATGTTCATGTTGGCTCACCTGCTCTACCAGGAAATTGACCTGTTTCCAATTTCCCTCAATACATGCTCGGTGCAGGGCAGTTTCTCCCTTCTCATTTCGGCGGTTCCACTGAATTTGTTTAAACATGCACACAGACACATACAATTAAAAGAAATACTAATAATATTGAGATGTAAAGCAGAAACTGCAAATAATATGTAGTGTAATACCTGAATAATCCTCACTTACCCTGCCAGTTTTTCTCCTGCCAGTCACAAGCTTATCATAGCCATCCAGATCATCATCTGTACAGAAAAGAACATTTGAAAAAAAACATTCATCCTGACAACCTTCATGAATATAATTATTTGGTTTCCTACCAGAATCTGAGAGCTGAATGTCGCTATCGAGAGGTTCACTATTCTGCAGCTCTTCTTCCTCCTCTTCTCCATCACTGTCCTCTAAACGACAGCCCTCTGCCTCACACTGCTCCTGGAGACGGGCCTCGGTGGCATCAGCACCTGCTGAGCTAGCACGCTTTTGTGCCTGCAACCACACCCTCAGAACACGTCTCTGAAGAAAAGAACATGAAACACACCGCATGAGAAAACAGATGTTATTCCTGTTCTAAAATGCTAGCAATTTTACATTCACATATACAAGTGAAAATGCCATAGTACACCCCGGCGGCATCAGCTTTTCATTTGTCACTTGCGTCTACTATCTGTATTCATATGGAATGTGTAAAAGAAGAGATAGAAAAAAAAAAAAACCTTGAGTTTGCTTTGAGCTGCTTTCTCAGCACAGTTCAAAGCGGCAGTGTAACTGTTGTCCACTTCCTCCAGGCTCACACCATATTCCTCCTGACAGCTCGCAATGTTCAGCCAGGTCTCACACTCCTGCCACACATGCATGCAAAGTAAATGATGAGAAATATACTGTATAAAAACAAATTTTATGAATCCTTGCAGTCTCTTCTCTGGAAAGTTAAAAGATCAGCACATGGGTGTTACCTCTTTTGGATTGCCATCTCTCAGTTTCAGCTCGTGTCTGTAATGCTCTAAAGCTTTGTTGTGCTGTCGCAGGTCTGTATAAGTGGCTGCCAGAGAGACATGAATAACAGCCAGCTCTCGAGCAGGCTTCCCCAACTTTTCGGCACATGACAACTAAAAACGTAGATGCAAAATATAAATCTTGAGACATAATCAAGGCCATATACCAAAACTATGGAAACGGTGCTCAAACAAAGAGCAAGAGCACTGCAATAAACAAAAATCCCTCAGCCACAGAAAATGGTTTGCCAGGAGAACAATCATGCTTCAAATACCTGAAATGCATTGTAGGTGATTACTACATTTGCATTTACATTTGCGGCATTTGGCAAAAGCCCTTATCCAGAGCGACTTACAACTGAGCAGGGGAGGGTTTCAGGGCTTTGTTTAAGGGCCCAGCAGTGGCAGCTTGGTGGTGGTGGGATTTGAACCTGTGATCTTCTGATCCAGAGCCCAATGCCTTAACCACTGAGCTACCACCTCCCTATTACTAAATAAATGTGTGATAATAATGGTATGGCATATTTATTATTAATAATACACAATGTTTTTAATGTGTTTCTTTCTCAATGCTGTTGCTTTTTGCTATTCAGAAAAGTTTGAGACACCCCTTAACAGTGTTTGCCAAAAGTTTGAAAACACCTAGTCTTTTATCGTTTTTCAGCAACGCATGCATGTTCCTTTTTTTATGTAAAAAACTAGGTAATAACGGTATAAATATTTATTTAGACGAAATAAATGTACAGATTTTTTGATTTAATTTGTATTGAAAAACCCTCCTTTGAAATTAATAACAGTTTTACACTCTTAGCAGGCAGACAGACAGTTTCTCTGAACATCCAGATAACATTTTTTGCCATGCCCCTTGTAAAAATTGTTCTTTAATAGAAGGATATGCATGTGTCTCAGAAATAATAAAAGACTAATTGTTTTCAAACTATTGACAGGCACTGCTTAAAATAAAACCTTTTCAGACAATTAATAATCTTCCTTGTATGTTTACAATTGTGTTTAAATCCAGCAGCCTCTTGCCTGTGTGCGATAAGATTCCAGAGCTTTGGAATAGCAGCCCACTTTGCAGTAGAGATCTCCCAGTCCCTCCGTAAGACCCAAAGCCTCCTGAGAGACGCTGTTACTCACACCCGCCATAGCTTCCTCCAGCTGACAGCCACGGATTGCTGCAGTAACAGTGTCCACATACAATGGCACAGAGAATAAATTGATGAATATGATAACATGCAGATTTCTTTTTCCATCCAGACCCTTAAAAGGCTCAATCACAGCCTCCCCACTTACCATATTTGAGGTCCCTCTTGACTGCCTCTCGTTCTGCGGGCTGCTGGGAGCCAAGGCGGAAAGCCTTTTTCAAAGAATGCCGGGCAGCCTGTAGGTCTCCCAGATTCAGAAGAACCTACATAATTTAAACAAATATTTAAGACATAAAAGTATAGCTCTCTTCTTTAGATAGACATTAAGGCCTAGGATGTTAGAATGCGACAGTATTACTGTTATGTTTTTTGCTAATTTACTTCCCTTTTTAAACTTTTACATTATTTTAAACCAATTTTAAATGTATTTTTTTTCTTAATATCTCTTTAAAATCTCTTTTGTATTTACGTATTTACTATCTGGCAACCTAGAATTAACTATATTTCTATTTGTAAGTCAAAAAATAAATTCTTTTTTTCCACCTATAACTCACCTTGCCGATGATGTAGAAGCACTCACTCTCGCTAAACTTGTCACTCATCTTGCGTGCACACTCCTTGCTCTTCTCAAAGCAGCGCATTGCCAGCGAGTGCTGTCCATTTCTAAAGTGAATGCTGCCCAGATTAAAGTTGGCCCGGTAGAGATCCTCCAGCAGATTATTCTTCCTATAAATCAGGGGAAAAATCTCATTTAAATGCAGCATCAGTGGTGTCTGTCCATGTGGAGCAACAAAGACAGTGCAGATTGACACTGGTTATAACAGTGACTGTCTCACTCGGAGATGTAGATGCTCTGGCGGATGAAATCACTGCAGCGTTGTGGTTCTTTCAAGCCGTCAAACACAAAGCCAAGGTTTAACAACAGGCGTGCCCTCATTTCACTCAGCTCCCGTGCTGACACAGTCCCTGCAATTCATACACACTTACATTATTCTCAATCACTGTCAATTAGACAAAACATATAGAATCACTGGAGAGGATTTTGTTGAAAAAGAAAGAGAAAAATGTGCATTGGAAACATTGTTCAACTCAGAAACCAAGTGGGAAAATTAGACAACAATCATACTGCTCAAATTTTCAACCATAAACACGATGGACATAATAATATGATGTTGCACAGTCAACTGTAAATCGATTACATTTTCCAAGCACGGATCATTTTAATAGCATAATGTTTATAAACAGATTTATATACTATTGTTACGGCTCAAGGTCAGTCTTATTACTGAAGGCTCTTGATGGTTGAACCACACTGCCATTTTCCTAGGACCAAATATGGAAATTTTGCTTTGGTCACATTTAGTATTCTTACTTGCATAGTGGTGCACCTGATAACATAAGTGTCTCACAGCTCCAGGATCCAAAGTTCAAGTCTGAGCTGCAGTCAGTGGTGGACAGTAATGAAATATATAAAAGAAGCTTTTGTTCGTATCTGTACTTTACTGAAGTATTTCCATTTGGGGAGACTTTTACTTTAACTTCACTACATTTTAAAGTCAAATATCGTACTTTTTACTCAACTACATTTTGCGCAATCAGTCGTTTGTTTTTATTAATGAGCGGATAAAAACATAACTAGTCAAGCACAAACCAAGCCCCCGATCAGGGTAGAGCATGCAGCTATGTTTTCAACTTGTTTTGATTGGCCCTTGGTGGTGTTTACTTGAAATAAGATAAGATAAGATAAGATAAGATAAGATAAGATAAGATAAGATAAGATAAGATAAGATAAGATAAGATAAACCTTTATTCGTCCCACAGTGGGGAAATTTCTATGTTACAGCAGCAAGAAATAAAAATAGGTGCAAATATATAAAAAAAAGAATGTACAAAAAATAAAAACAGAAATAAAAACAAATAATAATAATAACAAAGAAATAAAAATAAATGCAAATATATGAAAAATAATATACATATACTACAATAACAGTATATTCGAAGTACAATGTAACAATACAAATAGGAAAAAACTAAAGTACGCGTTTCAAGTCATATTTTGAGGTGGTATTGCACGTAATTGCATGTTAACTTATCATTAACATACAGTTCAGCACCAGTTTAACAGCAAGCAGAACATTTTGAGAGTAATAAATAATAAAAGAAACTCCTGACTCGAACCTACAACATCAGTTGCCTTACTATATTTGGATGATTTTTCAGAAGGTTTTGGGCTCATGATAATTTTAATAAACATTAATCAGTGTTTGACTTATTAATATCATTATATTAATAGATTGAAATCTTAGTACATTGGATACTTAAGTGCATCTGAAAGCAAATACTTTTGTACTTTTACTCAAGTGACTTACCTTCAAGACGGCCATCCAGTATAGCCAGGCTCTTTTTGAAAGCGTCCTCTGCCTGCTTCAGGCTGTCCATTGACTGATCGGAATCGTGAAGAAAGAGGTAAGTGCGACCGATAGTGGCCAGAGCTCTCTGCTCCTCAGTCGCATCATTCACAGAGCGAGCAAGATCCAGGTGGCGTCTCTGATACTGGAAGAGACCATCAGCCATAGATCACATCACATTACAGACACTATGAAGTTCATTTAAAACCTGAAGCCATCAGAGTGTGTTTGTTTCTTCTTTTCACTGTTTTACCTTAAGGGCTGCTTCGATGTTTCCAAGCTCTGCGTAACACTCTCCTATCTTCCGATTGGCTACAGCGCACCCAATTACGTCATGCAGAACCTCAGATAGAGCAAGCTCCTGTCGATGCTCCTCTATGGCCGCCTGGTAATCACCTGAGCCACAGAGGGCAAATTCGTGACAGCGGGAGATCATTCATTGTATAAACCACACAAGCAAAGACGAGAATCTATTACAAACTGTATTTGGAGATTTCTGAATGATTGCCAACTCACCATTCTTGGCTAAAAGTTCTCCGAGCTGATTGCACAGATTGGCCTCCTCCTTCAGATTATTATTGATCTGGGCTTTGCTTTTGGCTTTTTGAAGTTCTGCATTGAAAAAAAGACAATCGGACCGTGTGGGACATTAAGACATTATTGGACAAAGCTCAGTAACTCATGCGGTGTCTAATCGGACATGTAAAAAAATATATATTGTTTTATATTGTCTGATCGATGTCCTCTGATTGTTAAATATGAAATACTTACGTTTGATCTCTTTTGCAGAACTCATTGTGCTGTTGCACAGCAGCCGCTAGCCGGGCTGCTAACCGGACACACACTACTGACAAATCAATAAAAAAGACTAAACCAAAACAGCTGCTGGCATGATCAAGATACGATCTTGTCCTACAGAAAAATCCTGCGGCTTTAAAGCAATCGGGATATTCAGTAAGAGCCGCGATCCGGTATTCCTGAATGAAAATATCAGTCAGTGTAGAAACATCTCGGAAAAGAAACCTTCATGTAGCTTCCGTTTACACCAAGGCGCCAAGAACTGTACCGCACTCTGATTGGCTGCTTACATGACACGTCATACGGTAGGAGGGGCACGATGTTCTGCCTCCTCTTTAAAGGCTACAAAGAGACGCGTCAGTAAGGGCGATTGACAACATTCGTGGCTTATATTTTTAGTTTATATTTTTCTAAATAAATTTTGAGAACGGTTGTTAAGACTGGTTTCTCAACTTGGCCATTCTATTGTTTCTGTAAAATGAAATGTTTTATAAATAAAAAGGTCTATAGAAAGCAAGACAGTGTTCATTACACTGACAAAACTCATTAAGGTTGTTTTAATTAAAGTTTGGATTAAATCAGTTCAAGGAAGCAGTCAAAAAACTGGTATGATAATGGCTGCCATTAAAATAAAAACTTTAGCCATGCCTGATAGGCATGCTGTCATGGCCAGCAAGGCCTTCCCCGCTTAAACTCTATCAGAATAACTGACTTGTTTGCATATTTTTGTTCATAAATATATATTCAATTACTCCCACTAGTCTATTTATTTCTTAGCAGGCCTAGTTCTCCAAGTAGTGTCTGTTAATGTTGTTTCTATTCAATCACATTTCAGCCACTAATTGCCAGGGTCAACGGTATCTATCTGCCTTGATCCTTCACAGTCACCTCTGAGAACAACCTGTAGTTTACTATCCAATTTGCTTGAAGTATGTTGCTTTAACCAATCAGAGTGCGAGCTGGAGTCACCGGGGCCATCTAGCAGGCGTCCAGTCATGTAGAATTTTTCATTTGCTTTGATTGGATGGTCGGAACCAGCAATTCACAATTTTTTTTCATTTTACAATGGCTGACAAAGGAGAGGAAAAGATACACATTTGCAAGATGGACTTTTTACAAGTAAAAAACAAAATAGTTAAGCTGTCATTAACCATTTATACTTTTCCTTTTTTTCCTGTAGAATTTTCACAAAAACACACAATTTGCCTGAGCTGTACTGCATGAAAAAAGTGCAGACAACCTGGGGTTACTTTATGAGGTTCATATTGATGCTTGAGATGATGTGGCTGGCGCAGCTGTGGCTGCAGTGAATTCGTTTAATAATGGAATTCATTCTCACTGCATGAGATACTTAACTGTAATGCAGCGTTCTGTTATACTTAGTTTCTATATAAGTGAGTCTCTTAATAACTGACAGTTTTTATATAGCTGTGGCATCATAATAATGATATTAAGAGGTGGATTCATTCAGGTAGGACACAATAGAACATTAAAATAAAAGAGCAAATTCTGTGTTCTGAAATGTTGTGATCATTTATGGGCTTTGTAAGGCTGCAGGGCATCTTGAGAATGTCTGCAACTTTCAACAGTCAGGTTTTCATTGTCACTGTAAAGAATCCAGCCGCAAGATCTTTTGCTCACAGCCGTACACTTTGACCAATATGTGTAACCTGAGACACATCAAGGCACATGGCGTTGAATCAGCTTTCAAAAATTTAATAAAGAATTTTCATAGCACACAGACATATCTATATAAAATACGGCATACAGCATCAACAGACAGAGCTTATCCTGTACATTGCCCTATTATTGCACATAGTATTCATCCATATTGTGACACTTCTAGAAAGAAAAAAAAAATCGTATTAAACCAAGAGTAAAATATAGCGGTATCTTAATCTTGTTCTGAATAAGACCTATTAACTTGTTCACATTAAATAGCGTTAAGCAAATATCTCTGCCTGTTTCACCTCAAATAATACTAAAATATAATTATTAAAAAAAATCTAGCCAGTAATTAGCCATGAGTGTGAGAACAAGGCACCATTGGTGAGAACTCGTATTCACACGGAAGCCTCGTTCCAGAAACCTCTTCATAAGAATTTCACTACAGGGTAGGGGTCTGGTCACAGGTTCAACAGCCATGATAAGACTGAAGATCTGACATGATTCACATTGTAATTCAGATGCAGAATTAGTGGTGTGCCTTTGGTTTATGCTGGCGAGGCTAGTTGATCCAGAAGTTCCATATAGAGGGCAATGCGTTGGGTCAGGGGGCTGTTCTTATCTGCTCGCAATAGCCTGGAGTAGACCTGCTTGTAGACCTTCACCTGCTCCTCTTCTTTACTGCTGCTTACACAGAAACAAACACACAAGCCCATATGCATGATGACATCAGCAGGAATACTGCATGTAATATTCTACATGTTAACATTTTCTTCTGTTTTAAAAGGTCAACTTTCTCAAAGTGAGCTGAAGTACAAATCTTTATCATGAAGTTAAACATCATTAATAAATGTAAAGGTAATTTACTAGCTGTGCAAGATATAAAAGTATCTACAACCAAATGATATTTTGAATATTGTTGCATTTCATGCATTTGGCATGATGTATTTTATCCAGAGTGACTTACAAAAGTGCTTTAAGTCTCTATCAAAAAACATCTCTATCAGTATATATAATATATAAATATATGATAGAATCTAGACTGCTTACATTAAAAACATTATTCATAATTATACATGTCTACAAAAATTAAAAATAATTTGTCAAAAATACCCTATTTGTCAGGAAATTCTATTCTCTGGGCCAAAAATATAGAATTACCCTCTTCCCACTTACCTGGGTTTACGTTTGTTGGTTGTACCGAGTTTAATCAGCTGCAGAAGCAAGAAAGAAATACTAGGCTCAAAGATGCCAATTAGCTTTACCACTTCCTGCGTATTCAACCCTGTAGACGCAGGGCTTTCTTCAGTGGACTCATTAGGTTTGACTGTGTCTTCTCGTACCACTGCCTGCAACCACAAAACAAAAATCCTTTTAAAAAGACTCTCCATTTGTGTCTCTAAATTTAAGTCCAGGGTGAGCTCCCTGAGCAGTTTGGGCTTTGTGTTTTCAAAATTCTATTGTCTGGAAGGTTCAAACTGTCATGCAATACCTCTTTTTGCTCTTGCTCCTGCAGCTCTTTGTAGATTAGGTTGAAGGCATGGCGAGTGTCACACATTATTTCCAAAGCTCCTGTTAAGGTTTTAAATTTCACTGCACTACTGCTCTGTCCTAAAACATACAAGGACATACAGTACACATGCATTAATGATGATAAAGGAATGAATCATACATTGTTTGAAACAATATAAAAAATAATGTAATCCTAATCCCAGTTCAATCCCCAAAAAATGTAAATAATAATACAAAATATTAATAACAAAAACAATAAAAATAATCGAAGCCTGATGAATGGTTTCACTAATAATTTTAGAATAATTGCTGACTGACCTGCCATGGTGAACTCCGCAAAGGCCACTCGCTCCAGCAGTGTGCGCAGCAACTCACATGGTGCATCACTCAGACTGAGGAAGAGACGCACTGCTTTGGAGTAATGGAGCTCTGCCAGAGCTCTGTGCTGCTTCCGTACACTCTCATCACCAACCTAATATGAACACACACACACACACACACACACACACACACACACACACACACACACACAATACATTGGATATACAGTGAAACCCGGTTATCTCGCCCTCGGTTACCTCGACAACCCTATTAAGTCGACGTTTTTTCAGCCGTTGAGAGAGTGGCGGTGGGAAGACACGTACTGGGATACGCATGCGCGATAACAACGACCGCCGTGAACCAACATATTCCAACAATAACAGACGGTGAAAGTGTGGAAGTTTAAATAGCAGCTGGTGATGATGATAAACGAGCACCATATGTGCGCGATTGAAGCAGAGCTTCAGAGAAAGCGGCAGAGAAAGCACCTGACACGCTGAAGGGGGCCGAAGGGGGCGTGGCAGGTGGGTTCCTGACAGATAAACATGTACTGTATGTATTTTTATAGCATGCCTTCATCAAACAAATCGCAGAAACGCTGTTGTGTTAATAAACCCTTCAAACACATGCATGCACATTCTCATTTATTAACGCACATCATGTACATAAAGAGATTTCAAGCACGTTAATATACTGCCGCCATTTTGATTTTCGTTTATCTCGATCATCGGTTACCTCGATGCTTTTTGGTGACCCCCCTAGGACATCGACATAACCGGGTTCCACTGTATGTTATATAGACATAGTTGCTTTGGTTTTACCAATACACACTATATAAAACTTTCTTTCGGCTTCTCCCATTAGGGGTCGCCACAGCGGATCCTCCACATGTTAGATTTGGCACATGTTTTTACGCTGGATGCCCTCCCTAATGCAACCCTCCCCATTTATCAAGGTTTGGGACCGGCACTAGGAGTGGCTGGGGTTGGTCCCCTGTCCAGAGATCGAACCCGGGCCGCAGCAGTGAGAGCACCGCATCCTAAACACTAGACCACCAGGGAACCAATATACACTATATGCTGATCTTAAATATCTTTGTGTTTAGTAGAAGCAAAGTTTTGTTGTTATTCAAGTTGAGAAGTAAGTGTGCGAGTGTAAACAAATACAGCTGAAAATGGTACACTATTGATGTGAGTAATGCCATTGCGTGAGTAAACATATATACCTGGTTGCGGTAGCAGCTGTGGTACATAGATGCCAGTCTGTGGTGGATGGTTGCTGCTCTGTACTGGTATAGTGGCTGGCGGGCTGATTCGGTCTGGAGGTCACAATGTCGCAGAGACTTCATCATTGCCTCTGTTACTTCTCTCTCAACCTGAAACACACAAACAGGAAATAAAACATGCTTCCACAGCGCATTCAAAAACATTTCTGCATCGTTATGTTTATTAAAAAAAATTAGTACGACAGTGTACGTCACCTGCTCCTGAGCTTTGCGGGACAGTGGAGCATAGTCCTGCAATAGTGTAGCCAGCGTGAAGTAAGTGGTGGAGAGCTCCCAGTTCACGGAATCCCACACAGCTGCATGGCTCTCCCTACTGCCCAGACACTTCATAGCCCTTTGATAGTAATCCACTGCCTATGTATAGGTACATAAATAGAAAAATACATCAGACTTTATTAAACAAAAATGAATGATATTTAATAATAATAAATTATTATAGGCCTATAGGCGAGAGACACTTAAAACATATGGAAATAAAATTTGCATGAAAAAAATCATTCTAATAGAAAAAAAAAATTTGAGTATCTAATGGTTTGTTCTTAGAAAGCTCATCTTTGTTGTCTTGTGAAATCACATGTACTTATTTACTGTGTGTGAGGGCGTACTTTGTTGTAGTAGAGCGCCTCCTCAGGTGAGAACTCTCCTCGGTTCTCATCTGTGGTTATGGTGCAATGAGCCTGTGCGCAGATCCGCATCAGTCTGCCCATGTTACACAGCAGAAGGGCTTTGTTTACAGAGTCTGAAATGGCCTCAAAATTCTGCATGCCTTTCTCAAAACAAGAGAAGCTTTTCTTCCACAGCTCCTGCTCTGCTGCACACACAGCCCTCCGTACTAAGATGGAGACACAAATAAGGGAGAAAAAAAGCACCATTACCTTTCTCAAAATCCTGAGAAAGTACACTGACATTCTTAAATCTTTAAGCCTATTTTAAATGGTGCACATTGGCACAAGTGCTGCACTCACCCCCTTCTTTCTCTGTCTGCAGTGCTGCCGCCTGGTTCATATAGAACACGCCCATCTCGTTGCGGATGTTTCCGAGCCGCTTCAGAACCTGGGGTATTTTCTCTGCGCTCAGGTCTTTTAGAGTTTCAGAGGTTAAAATGTCATGGGCTGCCTCATAACACTTACTGCTGACAAACAGTTGATACTCCGGGTCAGTTGCCAGGTCAGTGGCCATGCTGAATGCTGAGGGAAACACAAATCATAAGGCAAACTGACAAAAAAGTGCTTCTTTTTCAAATAATTCTTCTGAAGCATATGCAAACGGTTGTTCTCACATGTGTCAATTCCACTTTAACACTGTTCATCAGAGAAAATAAAATCTGCACTAAATGTACTCACTGCAAAGTGAAATCCATTACAATGGGCACATCTTTTTTTTATTACAAGTGCATCATTATTATATTAAAAAGGAGACACCTTTAATGTCCAGCCTTTATACAATAAATACAATACTATATGTTGTACTAGATGAGTGCATTGTAAGAATTGGTGAATTCTTAAATTGTGTAACAGGATAGACAGATTTATTGTTTTGCACATTTATTCATCGCATGTAGCTGAAAAAGCTACAAATGCTCAATGTTGCTTATGAATTTTAACAACATTTCACTATGATGCAGTCTTTGATCTGAAATTAAATTATTCATCAGCATTTCAAATTGTGAGTCAGTTTTCGCATTGGAAACAAACCAGCCATGCAACTCATTCCTGATTCTTTGCTCAGGAACACAAAATATTGACATAATCCTGATCAAATAGGCGAGTGAAACCTTGGCAGGAACTCTCTCGGTGAAGGCAATGTAGGATCTCCTGGTCATCTCTGGTTTGGTAGCTGTACTCCTCCAGATAGGCAGCTCTGTTTGAGGCATTCTGAGCCAACATCAACTGCACATCTCCACACAGAGACAGACACTGGCTGTGGAATATCAGCACAGTTGGGTGCAGCCCACTGCATATGGCACAATACGCATCTACACACAAAGAGGAGAGAGAATTCAATATACTGTCAGCGTAACAGGATTATATTTCCTTGTGTTGACATTAATGTATTTTTTTATGTTTATTCTCTTACCATGACACTGCAATGATAATTTGATGTAACGCAGGGCCCGGCCATACTTCTGCAAGTTGGTAGCAGCCTCAGCTAGCACATAATAAGCTTTTGATGCCTTTAGGAAGAGCTGCAGCTTCATCTGGTGCTGCCAGGAACCAGGTAGCATTCCTGAGCGCATGGGCATCTTCAACCCCTCACCACACGGAGCAGCTGAACACAAACAAAGAGTAGAGAAAAGCAAGATCTAATTGATGAAATGTACAGCAAAAAAATTCCTAGTGAAAAGTAGAAATATGCTGCTGACCTCTGTCAAGCAGAAGTGCAATCTCTTTCTCCACTGCTCTGGCTCCACTTTCCTCATACTTCAGAGGAATAGGAGTGCTGGGGTCAGCTGCCGGAAGGTCACTCTCCTTTTTAATACTGCTATCCACTGCCTTTAGGCCCTATAGCACAATAAGCAAAGAGTTTACTGAACAGACACTTCCCAAACAGATTGTTGGCATGTGAAAACCTTCCAATAATTTAAAAATAATAATAATATCTAGAGATTTATGAATTTATAAAAATCTATCAACTTTTACCAAAAAATTAAGATATTACACAATAATAGTTTTAATCTCAATTAGTCCAAAGCACAAACTTTTTTTACTTTCACTTTTAATATACAATATTTTTTCCAGTGAGATGCAAATAATTATGGTGAAAAAAAAGTCAAAAAGATTATTAGACCCATAGCCTCAATCTGTTGACAAAACCTGAATGGCCTTAAATCAAACAAATAGTTCATATTTCTTACCAGATATCTATGATAAATCAGTCATTAAAAGCATAAAATCTTAATTTAACTGAAGGGCTGAATGTTCTCACCTTTAGCACATAGCAAAGTACAAGTCTACATTTCTCTTCTTTGTCTTGGGACACAGGAAACGAACAATTGGGCTGGTTTGGGAAAGGAAAGTTGAGATCAATAAGGTGTGCATGCAACTCAAAGCATGACATGACTTCACCTGCCAAAATGATCTCCTACTATCAAAAAAAATTATTTTTACACAACCCAAGTCTGAATTTTTTCAAGCTAAAAGGATATATTTTTAAACAGCTCCTGCCTCATAAGAATTACAGGCATACCCTTATCTTGTGGGTTGATGTGTATTTCTCTGGAACTGACAACTCCTCCACAGATCTGATCACAGCCACAGCCTTGCAGTCCTCCGGATTCTCTGATGACATGCTGTATGAGCAGCTGTCATCATCCTCCACTTCTTCATCCTCGTCCTCACTATAGCTGTCCTCTGAACCCCCATTGCGCAGAGACTCTTCGCTGCCCTCCTCCTCACTTGAGTCGTCCAGCTGAAACATCTCGGACAGCATGTAGTGAGCTGAAGCAATGATCTAAATAGTCAGAAAAAAAATTATAAAAAACACTGTTCTTTCGAAGAGAAGATGAGCTACAACAAACCTACAGAGAGACACATGGCGTGTGTACCTGAGAATGTTTTTCCTCGTCTAGTAGTTTAACACAGTTGAGTAGCAGAGTTCTGATGGTCCCATAGTGCTTCTTATTTTGGTTCTTCTTCAGCATCATATTGCTGGCCACTCTGCAATGTAGAACAAATAGACAGCTCTGTTTAAATCACAATGCTCAATGTGATGATCCATGTAACACAAACCACTAAAGTATTCATTATGGAATACACACTTATAAAGCAGCACTGCCACTGGCAAAGTAAAGGGGTTCTGGCATTTCTCTTCTGGGGCTTCCTCACACAGAGTTGTCAGATCATACAGCTTTACAAAGTCACTCCCACTGGCTAAAAGCAAAAAGAAACAGACACATTCAAATGTTTTCTACTGATTTGCATGTTTGTGGAACACCATTTCTATTCCCACATTTGCAAAACTCACCCTTAAAGAGCCAATATGTGTGTCCTTCTTTGGTACAATTGGATTTAAGGAAAGAAAGTATATTTTGGGCAATGTCTTTTACCACCCTAGTGGAAAACGTGGAATTATCCAGATCTGGAATGTCCTCTGTCTTTATCATCTCATATTTCTGTTAATAAGAATGAAAAGTTTTTATGTGTACATGTACTCAAAGAAACAAGAACAGATTACTGAAGAAACTGAACTTTTTACCTGCACTATGCCATTTACATGGAAACACATGACTAGCTCTGGTACATTGCACATCAGATTATCCAGCCAGTAATCAATACCAGTGAGAATATTGATTGGTTTATTATTATCCCTAAATCAAAAGAAAATAAAGACAATGCAGCAACATTTAACATAAATAATAAATTATATAATGTCACAATGTCAGTGATGTAAATCACCTCTGCCAGTCTTAGAAGCCAAACAATGACAGTACCCTTCTTTCTATCCAGCGTAATATGCCTGGAGCTTATTGATGTGTATCAGACAAAAAACACACTATAACATCAAATATATAATGCTATAAACACTGTATCTGACCTGAGCCGCAGACTCACTGCTGGGTAACGGCCTCCCCCAAAAATGGGCATGTTGGATCCCACTAGCATGTGGATGTCCTCAAAGGTCCAAAGGATGTTCCGCACAAAATCGTTTTTTAAGCCCTGCACCCACCAAAAAGAACAGCAGCTACATAATACTATCAAACCACAAAAATACATCACATACAGCTTTATCACACTGTGTAATCAAGTCTCATACAGATTTCCACTGGGTCGGGGGTATGAGCCTGTTACCTGGCTGTTCTCTCCTTCGTTGAAGAGCGTCGGCAGGTTCTGTTCTTTAGGAACAGCGGTGACATGGCCGAGCGCATACGTGTTCTCCACTTGCTCCTAGAATAAAGAAGACAATAGCAGAAAATATTATTCATCCTCTCAAGCAGTGCTTCTCAAAGAAGGGTCTGGGAATACCCAGGGGTCTATTGAGCACAATTAATAGGTGCATGTGTTTTAATTTAGTTACAGATACCAAATCCACTGCTGAGTTCTTACAGTTATCATCCTATATCACTAGCTGGTTGGATTGATTAAGTTTAATTTAAAACCTCATTAACTCAAAAACATATACTCCTATAAACAATGTTAAACTAGAGCCAATGTGTTCTGTTGTGAAATAGGATTTAAGGCTCTAATAAATGATATACATATTTATATATACATATTCATATAACATTCATGAAATAATCTGTACCGATAAAAATGCATGTAATTAATATTAAGCTTTTTACTATTTTCTTTTATTTTTTATATTTCTCTTTTACAAAGAGAGATGAGAACATAACAGGGCAGTACCTCTTTAGGAATAGAGGACTGGTCCGAATCTGAGGCTGAGCTGCTGAAAGTGGCAGGCCAGGACGGCCCATATTCCGCTCTTCCACATGCCTCCTCTGCTTCAGCACAACTGTCTGATTCTGAGGACACAGGCTCTGCAGCACAGTCTCCATTTATACTGAAATAAAAGATATACATTTATTCAGAAAGTTGATCGATAAGACAAAAACACTTATTTTGTTCCATGCATCGCTGGAACTCACCTGTAATAAAGGAACTTGGAGAGGATGGCCTTTTCATACCAATGCTCTTTACTTTTCTTCTTCCTCTGCCACTTCTGGTCAATGAGGCGTTGGTAAAATTCCTTTAACCATGTCCAGTCTCCAGTCTACCAAAAAAAGTTAAATAATAAAAATAAATAAATAATAATAATAATAAATGTATATATATATATATATATGCTGAAATACAGTTTATCTGTATTGTAATTTTTCTGATTTGAATGCAGAATATATTGGCACTACATGTTATAGTTTGGAGGTCTTTTATATATACACACACACACACACACACATATATATATATATATATATATATATATACACATACATACTTATACATATACACAAAGAGCATGCACTTACCTGTGATGATCTCATGAACAGCTCTTGAATGTCAAGTTCATCTAACAGCAAAGTCCTGCCCACGCGATGCACCGCCATGCTGACATGAGACTTACTGTACGGGATCTTCAGCAGCTTCTTTATGTTCTGCCCAAGTCAGACACACGCATTTAAAGAAGTTAGCTCCAAAGCATGCATGACTATAAGAGGACCTATACGAGACATATATATTCACCACGTTAATTATGAAAAAAACAAATAGAACTCACCTCAGAGTCAGACACCACATCAACATCGTTGCCGATCGAGTCGATAAATTCATAAGCCATGCCAAAACTTAAACCAAAACAAACACAGAGCCCCACAGGATTTAGGGTTATTGTTCAGGATAGATTAAATTAGGAAAATCGTTCATAATAAATGCACAATACAGTTATAATTTCTAAATTGTTTTATTAATTATACCCTACTGTCCAATGTATACAAAATGTAACTAATTTGTCTTAATACAGTGATGATAAAGTGTAGAAGAAAATCAAAAAGAAATTTAATGTGCTTGAAAAAAAATTTAATAATTGTTTCTTAACTTCATTAAACTTCACTATATGAAGAGTGTATACATTTTTGTAAAAGGTGACATAACGGAGAAGTAGTATATGGAGTGGTCACATTACCAACACCCTCATTGGATGAACGCTGAGAGTTTTTAAAAGGATACAAGAAGTTGGCTTTTTGAACTTGCTAACTAACTAACTATTGTAGTGATGAACAGAAATATGAAGTCTACATTATTCTGACAATCACCTTATAGTGCGAGTATATTTTCTGAGAATGTATATTCGCTAAACCTGTCATTTTCTATAATGGTAAAGGTAAAAACATTTACCTTTACCATTATAGAAAATGACAGGTTTAGCGAATACAATAGTTAGTTACTTTTCCGTTATGTCACCTTTTACAAAAATGTATACACTTCATATGGTGAAGTTTTATAAAACCTGTCATTTTCTGTAATGGTAACGGTTTTTAGCGAATCTACATATATATTAGTGGTACTTCCATTTGACTGGTATATCATGTCTGAAAATGTGTTAAGCAGTCAGACCTAGAGAAGGGCTTGCTTTTGCTGCTTGAGCCAAACACAGTGGTGCCAGCAGAGCCGAGCTGGGCGCTCTGGCGTAGCCAGTTTGCAGGAGGAAGCTTTAGATCGGTTTGCTCCTGAAGAAGTGCATAAGTGGCTGGAGGTGGTGCTGCAGAATACTTTACCACAGCTCGACTCTTAACCTCATTGTTGCAGAGGCATAAGACTGTCCCCTGAAAAAGACAAAAACAAACAGTAAATAGGCGAAGGCTATACACACAACTAAATTAATCGTTCAGGATCTGCAAAGAAATCTGCTATATATTCAAAACATTGGATTTAGGAAAAGGTTAGGTTGTGTTTTATAATCATTGTTTCAAACTTCTGAGAAAGCAGTATAAATGAGTTATCATTTTCAAATCATTTTAACTTGAAGAGTAACACTGAACAATCAGCATGCATAACACAGGCCAGGGCAACCGTATTTAGACGTTCAGTAGAAAAAAATACATTTGTAATGATGTGCACAAACGCTACTCCCCTCACAAAATCATAAGCATGCAACTGGCTTTCATGTAAACTAATACTGCTTCAATGAAGTCAGCGGTGCTATTAAACTGATAGAAATTCACTTCTGGCTATGCTTACAGTTTATTATTGAGTCTTTACAGTTTACAGTTGCCATTTTTGAGTCTTTTGATGATCCTCACGCAGAGTGTCATGTAGGCAAGTAACTTTTTCAAACTCATTTAAGTTGATTATGAATATTCATATGAACCGGGGCTCCTTTTGAATATTCATGAACAGTGGGCGGTCTTAATGGCAGCACGTTACGAGATGGCGTAACAATTTCTTCATACATAATAAATACAGTAGTGTATAAACCTAACAGCGATTTGTGACTAATAAATAGTTTTTTTTAAATAAAAATACATGCTCTTTAGTGTCCCAGTGACTCTTTACACGTGACAAACATTTATGATAAGAGTGACAGTCGCCAGACTGATAGATTGAACAGGTTCTGTTGCTTATTATGTTTCTGTAGTATTGGTTACCTGTCTGGTGTCTTCACTAGCAGAGCTTTCTGCGTCCACTTCTTCATGTTTGTGGTGTGGACACAAAAGTGAGTCCTTCCCCTGCTCTGCGGAACTCATGTCTAACAGCACAGCACCCTTCACTCCACTCTCTCAGCCGTCCAGAAACTTCCAGATAAAGCAGCTGCACCGCTCTGCCAAGTGACACCGAGGAACCATTCACAAGCTAAATATCCCTCAATCAGTCTAAAGAACCACCGGACCGCGTGTGTGTGTGTGTGTGTGTGTGTGTGAGATCGGAAGGGGTCTATTTCTATATAACTACAGCTGGTTTAGA
The DNA here is from genome assembly GCA_024362625.1 of Silurus asotus. Lineage (NCBI taxonomy): Eukaryota > Metazoa > Chordata > Actinopteri > Siluriformes > Siluridae > Silurus > Silurus asotus. The sequence goes on from MU551716.1 coordinate 76,063, forward strand.
GGACACATTTCAAGCACCCGGCTGTCCATTGTAGCTAAAGCGTCCTTTTCTGCATTCAGCTTCATTAACCCCAACGACAGCAAATATATCAGGCGAATGAATGAATGACTATTGAACGTAATTATTTATCTCAGAAACGAAAAACAGAAAGTATTGTTACAGCTCAGCTGCTTGCACCAACCATCACCATCACCAGCTCTGAACTTACCTAACCCGGAAGTACATGTGACGTCATTCGAATATGGGTCTTATTTTATAAATAGATTATCTTTTTTTTATATATATATATATATAAACAAAATGTTTTTCCAGTAATGTAATTTATTCGTTTGTTTACACTTATGTAATTTGTATTTATGTTTTTTCCTATATGTGCGAATTTCTAAACATATGGCGTTTCTGAGTAACTCAAACTAAAAGTACAATGAACACGTTTCATTTTATGTTCAACGGTTTCACAATTTTTTATGAGTGATATGTCACTGAGAACAATTTAAAAGAAATAATAATATATCAATAATATGTATTCTATATTAGTGCACATGATCGCGTTCTGTTGCCATGGAAACCAGTAACCCGCAGAGAGCGTACACATTTGTGATAGTGAGATTTGAACGACTTTGTTTTCTTCATGTTTTTATTTCATTAATGAAATAAACCGTACTTTAACAGATAATAATGCCAAAGGGAGGACATAGATATGCAAATATGGAGCAGGATGGCAAATGGGTGAGAGTACTTTTGAAATATTGTCGTTTTATTTTCTTTTGCTCTGTGTTATGGATTATTCAGTGTGTGAGTCCAGACTTTTAAAATTGCACAAACAAAACCACATACAAATAAGAATACTTTTCAATCTTTAATAATAAACTATAATATAAGAATATAATAAATATATATTTTTGTAGTTTGCTCATGACGGCTCACAACAAAGTGAGTTAACACGAGAAACCTGCACCACCACAGGAGCCATGTTATCCCAGGCCATACCACAACACCTGCAAGGACAAAAGAGATATCCCAAAACTTTGCCCAAGCATGAGAAGGTTACAAGATTTGTTGCACTAACATTACCAAATTAGAAGACACTTTCCTGATAGATGTTGTATAACAGTACAGTTTATAAGGGTTGAGGAATGAGTGAGAAATTCTAATGATTCTGATGTACTATTAAGCTTAGAATGGAAACTTGCTACCATAAAAAAATGTAAATGCATTTTTGTTTCAGAATTTAGTCGAAGGGAGATACACATATTCAAAGCATGATAACAGAGCTGCACTGGAAGATAATATTGAAACATATGATCATGTAAGTCTGTTCACATTGCTTAAAAAAAAAAAAAAAAGAAATGTGAAAATATAAGGGAAGGAAATGCTTTTAAATATAAGTTCAACACTTTCTAAATCAAAACTTTTTTGAAGATGTGATAACATATAAATAATGACCCACAACCCTTTATTAACTAGTGCAATCTTTCATTTACAATTTTTACAACATACACAAGTAAGAAAGTTAAAGTTTGGTGTAGATTTTGATTTATATTTAGGTTATGTTGGGTTTATATGTAAGGCATGATATTAATTGATTGCATTATTAATAATGCCAGTGGAAGGTCACTATAATATTGCTATAATATTAATACAAAAGTGTGTGTGTGTGTGTGTGTGTGTGTGTGTGTGTGTGTGTGTGTGCGTGTGCGTATAGGGATTGGGTCGTAAAAAGTGCCTGGATGACCGCCGGCAACATAACTCTCATTTCTGCTTCTGTCATGATAACAATCCCGGTGAAGTGCAGTTTGGAAAACATTCTCTTTATCAGACGGACTTTCTGCCTCAGCAGAGCACTGAGAGCACTGAAGGCACACAGAACAGACGCCGGTTTCCCAGGAACCACCTGGAGCAGTCCCGTCAGGCTGCTATGGCCCAGGATGAAGAGCAATTCATGTGGTTTGGAAGACATGATTTAAATCAACGCACACCTCTTAGTGTACTGGCAGATTCGAACCTCTCTTTAGGCTCAAAACTGACATAATTCAGTCACTAAAGCACACATTAAAGCAGGATTTGTATTCATTTGTGTGATTTCATTTTCTATTTCTATATGTTAAATGTAGAATATTATCTTTATATAATGTATATTATAAAATTGTGTGACATGCAGCAAATGTATTTTAACATTTTATGGTGCATTATGAATTGCCTTTATTTATTCACTTTTTTCCTGTTCAACTGTAATAGCTGTAATATACCACCTGAGGGAACTCATGCAACACAATATAAAAATAAATAAAAATAAGGATGCCTTACTACAGTAAAATAATAGCGTACGTCTTTTAACCAAAATTCCAATATAATAAAAAATATTATATTTCTTAAAATACCGTTCAAAATAAAATCAAACTATCGTAAAGTTTAAACACAAATCGAAATATATACCAATCTGGCAACTTGTAGGTCATCGTAGCTGGTTAGAGCGCGTTCCTATTGGCTGCTATGAACCAGGAAGCAACATGGCGGTCTCGCCAGATCAACACAGTTCTGCTAGTCATTTTGTTAGAGAGATTGAAAAAACTGATGGCTCAGTTCTGAAGGTATATCAGTACAGCACAGGCGACGTAGGCTGCGTGGTTTGGGATGCAGCTATTGTGCTATCAAAATACCTCGAAACAGACCAGTTTTGTAATTCACGGTCCGGTGCCAGTACATGGTCCTCTAAACACATGCTCGAGCTTGGCGCAGGGACAGGAGTGGTGGGCATCATGGCCGCCTCTCTGGGGTAAGTTACACATGCACATATCCAAGAGGGAAAAATGCACCAGTAAGATATGCATGTTGCTCTTTTAAGATTACAGAGTAGATGAGAGCGGGGTGAGACGTAACACGCAGTTTCTCCAATCAGTTGATCGCACCTACTTTAAGCATGCGCAGTACATCCTCTGGTATCTGCAAAGGAACATCAACCTACAGTAGGGGCTTTCACACTGGCAGTTTAGAGTGAAATAGCATGGTTTACATGAAGAAAAAAAATGGTAATGTGATAGTTGTAATGTAGACTACCTTGTCTGGTGGTCTAAATCTGGTTGCACTGGAACCATGCTGGGATTCCCATGAATTTGGATCAGGGGTCACACTTGTTCAGGAAGTAAAGTAAACCGACTGTGTGTTTAATCTGAAGATTATAAATATGTAGTGTAATACTATAATGTAACATTATATCATATCAAAGTTGTGTGTGCCTCTCAGCATGTCTATAAAGCACTTGGGTTCAATAGAATTAAGTGAATCTGTAACGAGGCCAAGTGTGATAAACAACTAAATCAAAGCTATGATTCCTTATCGAAACACCTTTAGACCACTGTGTAATTGTCGGTCATTTAGAATGATGAATGTGAGCTCTTATTCACTTACATTTAACAAAGAAAGCTCTTTAACATATGTTACAATAATTTGCTAAATATTCTCATGTATCTTGCACAGACTTGGAATTGAGTGGATTGTGATGTTACAACCGACCCCATCAATTTATTTAACAAAGATTTACTCACTTTTGCTTATGTGAACTGCTAAACTACTACTTGTAGGTAGAGCATCAGTTTCCCCTTATAATATTATTTTTTTTTTACCCCTTTACAGAGCCATAGTTAAGAATATTGGTGTGGTCACTTGCCAGCAACATTTGCCCTAACACTTTCCCTGTTTTACACACACAGAGCCAATGTCACTGTGACAGACTTGGAGGATCTCCAACCTCTCCTTAAACTAAATATCCGGGAAAACCGAGAGCTCCTCAGTACAGGCTCAATCACAGCCAAGGTACTGAAATGGTTTGTACTGCGCTTCTGACTTTTGCTTTACCTGGGTGTAACAATTTTTTAACATGGTTTATAATGGCTGTTGTATCAGGCACACCCATCATATACCTGCAATCACTGACACTTTTATTAGATACACCTACATACTGTATGCTTTTTTTTGTTTGTTTGGTTTTTTTTTTGGTAGGTGATCAGTTACTGGCTGTAGTCAAGCTAAGTAAAGGCAGTCCACCACAGCACTTGCTGGATAATATTATCAGCAAAGCAAATACACTGATATGGTAGTGTATTGCATTGGCATGCTGGGATGGGATTTATACCTACTGGTTGCTTTATTGGACACCCCTACTTATATTTTGGAATGTTTGCAAGTTTTCCATACATAAAATGTCAGGGTTCCTGTTTGATCCTATTTTACTCAGTCTGATTTGCAGGATTTCTCCTGTTTCCTCTACCTAGTGCTGCATTTAGTTTGACAGTTTTCTATAGCAATACCCACTAACATTCAATTGTCAGTATCATCTTTAAAGTTTCACCATGCAAATAAAATCTTTGCGGCATTGGTACTATAATAAACCCTTTCTCTACTGATGCAATGGAAATTACATTTATGCCATTTTGGTTAAAATCCTTGCTCACGGTCTGAACTGGCAGCTTGGTGGTGCTTGTTTTTAAACTCATGACCTTCTGATCTGAAGTCTGCATAAAAGGTGCACATATATTGTAGGTATACTTGATAAAATTGACATTTTATCATTTAGTATTTAGGTATAAATTGGTATTGCGGATATATATTCATAAATAAATGTAGGCTATTTTTTTTACTTGATAAATAATTAATCTGATTTCTTTTGAAGGGGTGAAACAGTGACAGATTTTCTGCCACATCCCGATTACATTCTAATGGCTGACTGCATCTATTATGAACAGGTAATGCGTTGTTTGACCAGCCACTCTTCAAAAAATATATTTGTGTATGTAAAAGATTTGTTAATGATTTCTTAACATTTACAGTCTGTGGTGCCTCTGGTGGAAACGTTGAAGATCCTGGCTGGACCGAACACCTGTGTCATCTGCTGCTATGAGCAGCGCACAATGGGAGTTAATCCTGAAGTGGAGAAGAGATTTTTTGAGGTGAGAGCAGACGGTACATTTCATGCCTAAAATTGAACATAATTGACCTGAGTATTTGGAGAAAGCAGTTCTTTTTGAGACACCGTATTGTGACTTCTTTGGCATTTATGTGTTCTGTAGTTGCTGTTGCAAGACTTTGAAGCTGAGGAGGTGCCAGCTGAAAGACAAGACCCCGAGTTTAATAGTCCAGACATCCACATTCTCCATCTACGGCGCAGACAAGGCTGAATGGCTTTCAGCGTCTGCCTGCAAAGCGTGTGCATTTTTTGTGTATTCAGTCCTGCCAACCATTATGAGTTTAACATCTCGGCTTTAAACACCATATGAGTATTTTCCTAATAAAAGAAGAGCTCAAACATATGAATCTGTAAGGATTTACTCAACTCTGATATTAACTGTCTCTTTGTAAGGTGTAAGGCTGTTTGAAAGGTGAGATAAATGGAAAATGTTTACTGATGTGAAATTCAAACTACCAATGTATGTTTGACCTCAGTAGCATTAGAAATGTATAGTTAATATTGCTTTGTTTATCAGGGTAATGCAAATATTTGTTTGGTCGAAAACATTATTTTTTTCATCTGAAAGAAGCAAATCTGACAAAAAATGTAGGCCTTACAATAAAGTAAAAAACTATATAATAATAATATTAATTGTGGTGATAAATGCACAGTGATTCTCATCGCCATGTTATTTTGGCATGTAGGGTGTAATTCATTCAAGTGTGTGATTGTGTCTGCTCTCTAGTGCAGCTGCTTCAACCGTTTCATCCATTTAAGAATAAATAGTATTTAATGCATAATAGCATGTTTGATCCTAATGCAATGTAAATAAAACATCTTTCCAGGCACCGCAGATTTTTATACCATTCTTTGAGTCTGTCTTTAGACCCTGTCTCTGTTTAGACAGATGGTACACTTTTTTCCCTCCTCATCGCTGTGTCCAATTCAGTCTTTTTCCTTGAAGTCATTAAAATATTTTCCATCCCTCTTTACTCTTGGTACTTCTTGCCACAGTAGAACATTTCTGTACTTTTCAGCTTGCATATTGCTATGAACTTTTATATACTATAAAACACTATGTTAAGAAAATGCTCTAGATATGACATCAAATCTTTATTTGTATTTTTTTGTTTAATTAATATAAAGTGCATATATTTAGTAGTAAATGAGGTTATATAATATTTTTGTTGGAATTTACTATTTATTAATTTATTTGCAAAATGTGTAGTTCTCGTTTTAAACAGCAGGTGCTCTAAGCAGAACCAACACGTGGCGAGATCAAACTTGACTAACAGACACCATCAACTTTCATAATGAATGAGTGGAGAGCAGAAAATGGTTGTTGAAGCCTATGTTGAAATAGTCATGTTACAATTAATTCTCCAAAATTGATTCTCCTTATTTCCAGAGAAATCATTTTAATGGTCTCAAGTCTCAAAAAAAAAAAACCCTCTACTTTAAAAAATTTAAATGTCAAATAGTTTTATAGTCTCATGATCTATTCAACTGATTTTCTCTATACTAGATTTACACTCTGTAGTATGTTGGTGGCCCCCATCCGGTAGCAATGAACACTGGGGAGATTACAGCAGAGATTAGGGCATATTTTTCACAGGCCTATACCAAGAAGCAAGGTTCATGCTCCTCTAAACAAGCACAGATCTCTTGCTGCCTTTGACAGAGCCGCATGTTTACACAGCAGCACTGCTATCGTTGCCACATGCGTCAGCCTGCCTGTTTCTCACACAGCGAGGCTGCTGCCTTCCCAGGTAGCTTATTAACAGGTATTTCCTGGAAAACTGCACCTTCATGCGATCTGGCGTGTATTTAACACGTATTCACTAGTTTCTTTTATAGAGAAAACTGTAAATGACACAAACTGGCATCTGCCAACAAGCCTTTCTGGAAACATGTTTTTTTGTCTTGTTAATATTCATAACATTATAACTCTTTGCAATTCCCTATTTTAACTATATTTAATAGTTTAATAATTTCATATATATTTAACTCCCTTATTACACCACCAACAAACTAATCCACTAAGATAGTTATTACAGAATATTATACACCAACCCCCAAAATTTCAGTTTATCATTATAAGACATCCTTGACAAAAGTGCTTTTTTGTGGCAGTAGTTTGAGGAATGTCCATATAGCGTTGTGATGGTTAGGTGTGCAGATATTTGACTATATAGTGTTAAATTGTTTAAACATTATATATTGGTTCTGAGTTTAGCTGTGAGTTTTTCCCTGTTAGTAAGAGCAAGCACCATTCACACGCACACGCGCACACACACACACACACACACACACACACACACACACACATTCACACACTTATTCACACACTTATTCACACTTTATGGAAATTTAATATATCCAGTCTACCTTGAGAAAATGTGTATGAGCCCAAGTAGAACATGTGTAACTGCATAGACAGAAACCTGAGCCTTAAGCTGTGAGGCAACAGCAGTGGCCCTTATTCCCTGAAGTTGAGAAGTCAGCATCTTATTAGCAGACATCAGAAACTCTGTGCTGCACAGTGATGTTTACTCAGGCTGCTGGGGTTAAAACCCTTATAACTCAAGCAGAGCCATCTGTGCTGAGCAACCTCAATATAGATGTCTGCTCACAATAAGTGGAGTCCACTTTCTCACACATTAAATACAACATGCCACTAATCTGATTAGTGTAATAGGATATTTTATATTCAGACACAAAGCAAACTATAAGTATAGTTTAATTGCTAAATATGCCACACAATTACAACGTGATATTGGAGTATTCAAAATCCCCAAATGTTTCCTCACATATATATATTTTGCTTTAAAGATCATTAAGCAGCCTAATTTATTTATTGATTATTATCTAAAGCCATGCTGGCTTATACTGGCAGACATGTAAAGTAACTGGGGAAAAGAAACATTATAATTAGTTCCATAAACCAGATATTTTCCATAAAAACATTCCATTCAAAAAACTGTCATATTATTCCCTCACCATAGCTAAAATGGTTTTCTCATGCTGGGAATCTTTCCTCATCAAAAAGAGTATAATAATAATAATAATAATAATAATAATAATAATAATAATAATAATAATCATGCATTTTCCGACCACACAGAAAAGTGGTTCAGTGGTTCACCAGATTCATTAAATAAGTAGATTTTAAAGATTAACATGAGATGTTTTTGGCCAATGAAAACCCACAACTTAACAAAAGGCTACATTTAATTCAGCTGCTTATGTTCATTCACTGCTTATGTTCATTTATTACTTCTCTTATTTCCAGTTTAGGCAACTACACACAAGAGTACCGATTACTATTTTAGTATAATACTACATTGATAGTTATAATTAAATTCAATTAAGCTTGATTTGTATAGCACTTAAAAATGGACATTGTCCAAAAGCAGTTTGTTCTTTATATGTTTAGGCATAATGAGCAAGCCAGTGGTGACTGTGGCAAAGAAAAACTCCCTGGGATTGTATGAGGAAGAGTCCTTGAGAGGAACCAGACTCAAAAGGGGAACCCATCGTCACCAGGGTGGCACAGAATGTACATTCATTATAGTTCCAATGTTGTTCAGGTGTGCTATTTAGTAACGGGTACTTTCACTTGTCCCGGGTTTGCTTTTTTTTTGTTTATATTTATTTACAAAATTAAGGCTGATGATATATTAAGTTTGTAATCTAGTGAACCAGTGTTGATTTATTCATCAATTATTTTGATAGAGACTCAAAGCACTTTTGTAAGTCGCTCTGGATAAGGGCATCTGCTAAATGGTGTAAATGTACAAAAAAGCATTTAAGCATTAAATCTGTTTACTATTTCTCTTGGCAGGGGTTAGGGATTACCCTATTTGAGAATACACTTGACAAAGAAGAAAGGTGTGTATTATTTAGTATAAAAAAAAGTGAACCTATAACCGACAGGTGGCATACATGATGTTAGCACCCCATCATTGTTGTAAAGCACTACAGTAACTTTACTATAGAAACACGTGCGTATAAATGTATAATGATTGTCATTGAGCTGGCCATTTAGACAGGTTTTTCAAATGACCCTAAGGTCCTAATAATTAGTTATTTTTATAATCTTGACCTTTCTTTTTTAGTTTTAATTTAAAAACATAAAGATTGACTTGATTGTAGCTCGGAAATGACGCATTGAACCCACCATTACAACTCACTTCCTTGACAACGGTTACTAGGGGAAACCCACACTTCCTCTCTTTGAGGCTTAGATGTAAGAGATCAAAAGTTGTTCACACAAATGGAAACACATTAGAAGCTACACATTGCTGTTGGTAGTGGCATGGAGAGGGTAGAAAATGTGTCTTTGACGTTGATATGCTTAGGGCATTGATCTCGAGGTGACAGACGTTTGCACTGTAGGTCATTTGATAAGAAATGAGGACTGTTAAACACTTTGAAGGACAGTGTTTAGGGCTACATATAGTGACATATTTATAAACTTATTTGAACAATGACCTGTCAAATAAATTTTAGCCAAGCAGGACACTGAAGACTTTTCCCTGTTATTCGTAAAAGAGGTGTGGATGCAGGATAAAAGCTTAAAGGGGTTATTATGCAAACACAAAGACAAATGAATAACTAAAAAGCTGTTTAGTTAATTATATATTTGCTTAATCATATATTTAAAGCTTTGAGGTGATACCATGGAACTGAGCAAACCCACTATGACTATCAAATAAAATTTTGAGAACTTTGTGTTATTCCCCATAAGCAAGAAAAGAGTTGAGACATACTGTTTTACATAATAAGCCTGCACTTCTGATTGGTGGACAGTGAGTTCATATGTGAGTGTTTCTCTCATGCCTTGTAATTGGCTGGCTTTTGCTAGGACATAAATATGCCTTCACAGATGTAGTGAGAAACTCTGTTCACTAGTGAGTCATAGCGTAGTAACAAAGCTGTTAGCAAACACATTGACATGGCAATGCTGTTACTGTCCAAAGCCAAATTCCATTTTAGTGATGTTATCTCTCAGGCACACTCGCAAACCCTGTCCATATTGCACAAATCAGCCACACAGTGTCAGCATTGGTGAAAATGTGCCAGTCGAGTTGGTGAAGAAGGGGCAGTGGAGACAATCTGCCAAAGATCTGAGACAAAGATGTAAGCAAAGCATGTGCTGACTCAGCAGGGAATACACGCCGAAGACTTTCCATGCAGAAAATAGAGGCTCAACAAAGACATCTTAGTGTCCATAATCACCTGCAGGTCAGTGCAGGAAAAAGATTCATCACTTAAAGATCTGTGACCAGATATCCCTCTCTCACACATGGCTTATCCATTATGAGCCGAGCAGTGGTGCAGGTCCATGGTCAACCATCTCACACTTCAGAGCACAAAGGAGTCATTGTTTAGCTCAGAAAAAGCCGACCTCATCACACTCCTGATTTAAAACACTGCCCCCAAAATAGAAACAAGACTAAGGTGATTAAAAATAGGCCGAGATTCTATAACAGATGTTTCACAGACATTTTTTGCATATAACTTCAATTCAGCTGACCTCATTCGTGTGTGTATGTGTGTTGGAGAAGAAGCAAAATCGGACAGTGGTTATAAATTATATTAGTAAAACAACTCTGCCAGAATGAATTTGGTGGCTTAGACAGGAATGTTCATATTTAAAATACAGATGGTGAAGCACAGACAAGTCTGGCTGTTTTATCACCAGCCACTATCTTGGTGTAGCATTTGTGTTTAAGTGATTTGTTGCTATTACATTGTACTTCTGGGGATAGTACACAAATATGTACACTCAGAGAGATAAAGGAAACAACTCATAATGTTGAAATGAGGAGCAATTCTTTGAAGCTGGAAGTTGGATACTTTCTTTGACAAACATTCAAATCAGAATCTATAAAATTAAAGTTAGCATTTTTGGTAGTAGCTGATGTATTAAAATGTCATTCAAAAGCACTGGCTTTATTCGATCTTACTTATTAACAGCTTTATTCTGGTCAGGTGATTCAGAGGCTATCGTGTGCACATCCATTGCATGGCATTATACATGCACACACATTCATTCAGAACTAAAGTTCTTAGTGAATTTAGAGTAAGGAGCCCACCTAGTGCCATGCTTTGGGAGGTGGGAGGAAACATGATAACCTGGAGAAAACTTACACAGACACTGTGAGAAATACTACAAAGACAGGAAACTGAGCCCCAGGATGGAATAAGGAATCTTGGAGCACTGCGGTGGCATTGCTACCTGCACCGCTGCTGTACAGCCCAAAAAGTTTTTAAAGGTCTTTTTAAATGTCTTTTTAATATAGCATCTTGGGCAGACATAGGAAGTTATGAAGTACAAGCAAATTTTTCTGGCATCAGTACTTATTTTTCTGACTGAACTTTTTACTTTCACTCATTACATTTGTACACAAATATCTGTACTTTCCACTTAGTTCTGATTAATATTTTTTCTTTTCACCTGGCATTATTTTCAGCCCATCAACCTATTTATTGTCATTGCGTGCCTTTTTCAATCCACCACTGGTGTATCATTTCCTGGCTATCATGTACCACAAGTGTAGGTTAACCTACGAAGCTAACAATGAGCAAGGCAGAAGTTTGGGGTTAACGTGGATGAGACAGAGGGAGTCAGCGATGTAAACATGACTGAGAACAGAGACATTCCTGTTCACCTGATCATCATTATCTTTTGTCTGCTTGTGTTCTATATGGCCTGGATACATTCAATAGGTAACAAAATATGAAATTCTTTTGTATTAATATATTAATGCGATGTGAGGTCCAGTTACCAGCGTGACACTAAAACAGGTAGTAGTAAAGGCTACTTTTTTTTTACAAGTACATGTCAGAGCCCAAACTTCTTTACTTTAACCTGGGTGAAAAAATATAGTCGGTACTTTAACTTTTACCTGAGTATTTTAATACATAAGTATCTCTACTTCTACTTGAGTAACGAAAGTGTGTAATTTTTGTCATCTCTGATCTTGGGTCAAAAATAGTTTCTAAAAAATAGTAATCCAAAACCAACAATATTTGTTTGTTGGCATTTTTATGAAAGTTGATTTATTTTCTTGTTGATAATTCATAAGACATAGCAATAGACAAGAGAGACATATTAATAAATAAAAATAGATGGGTCTCAAATTTCTGTCATAATGAATTTATTCACTTACACTTCCCCAATGCTTGGGAACAGAGAGATGTCTTTTCTCAAGTCGCTGGCCAGAATGGCTAAGCATTTCAATATCACACTGAAGACAATTGCTCCCAGTCGGATCCCTCTCCCTTTGGGTCCTCAGTACCAGAGCAAAGAGCCAAGCTCTCCTCCCGCCCTGTCTGCTGCAGCTGTTCCTACTGAGCTCTTTGCGGAAGACTATTGGCATTGTACGGCAAATATAAATCAGCTCTTGTTCTTTTTGCACACACAGACAGCCAGGCCCAATGCAACAGTGCAAATAATGACTCAGAAAGCAGGGAGATTTTACTGTACATTCTGCAGAGTACCTGAGTATATACTGGTATTAGCTGTGTCTGTGTGATACTTAGATAGAGGGAGTACACAAAATCAGGCGAGTGAAGTACATGTAAAATTATTTCTTTAAGTAACGGTTCAACTACTGTCATGAAAGTTGAAATAGAGTAAATATATTTATTAATTAATTCACAAAAGAAAATTAAATCTCAAATAATTTATTCATTTGCAGTAACCAGTTGATCTTGCTTAGCGTTGTGCTGGATCTCGAACCAATTCTGGACACAGTCTGGATAGATATGCCAGTCCACACACAAACTACTAAAATGTATTTGGGAGGCAAACGGACAAATGGAGAACCCAGAGGAAACCTATATTGGAAAAACCTGCTGAAAAGAAAGTAACCTGAGCTCTTGAAATCATGGAGCTGTTAGCTAGAATTTCTATCCACCCTTCCACACTGCTGCCTTGCTTTAAATATATATTTTTTTTATTTACTGAGGTTAAGTTACTGCCTTTTTCACCAAGGAATGTATGATTATTATTATTTTTTTAATGTTAAACAAAAAAGATCTTATGTAAAGTAAAGCTAATTATTTAACATCTTATTTGCTAATCTCTCAAATGTTTGCTAGCATGGTAATTCTGGTGATAAAAGCTAGCTAAAAAATACTGTTTAAAAGTGTCACAATGAATGAAAGTGTACATAGCAACAGATAGATTTTTACTGCATGCCGTTACTCCCCAATCTCTGGTAATTCATATGTACTGTCACAGATCTTAATAATCCAGCCAATTTCTTCTTCAGCCTTTTGAAAGCCAGATGGGACATAGTCGTTTGGCTGGATTATAAAATTATTTTTAGGTAGTTTATCTATGGAAATGTACACTCTAATTTATTATGAACTATAAGTAAGTAAACAGTCTCCATCGCTGCTGACTGCATGGATTCAGCAAAACCAAATGGCCCCATTGAAACTTCTGTGCCACAACAGGAAGGGCGCTAACTATAAACCACTTCCTGTGTCAAATGAAGAGCAACGACATGTTGTGTTTAGGAGTAGTAAAGGACAATTACTGCTAAAGTTTTGGAGAGATAAAACAACAGCTTGGCCAGAGGCAACAGGAATGTAGGAGGCAGATTTAAAAATAAGGGTGTTAGAGTTATTTGCTGTTTTCTTTTTTTTTTCAATCCTTGTATCTATTGAAGAATCCCAAAATTGTCAATTATCTGTTATAAATTCAAAATAAAATAGCTGAGTTGGCCATCCATTTGGCCTACCACAGAATTGTAAATTGAGCCTGTTTTTTTCCACCTCTTCAGCAGTTTGGTATTCTTGCCTTTCGAAAGGCAATATTTTGCCTATCACAGGGGCACATTATCACTGCTATTCATATCCTCAGGACAAACAAGTATAAGCTGGGTAAAATTTTACAATGTAGTTACCTGATTTCACCTTATTTATTCATTTACTATGTGCAGAAATTATATTTAGCTAGTAAGAATGTTTATATCTTTAGGTTGACTGCCATGCCATTGTTAAACTCACTCCTTGCTCATCGCTGCTTTTGTTAAATATTAACATTTATTCATCTGGCACTCTTTCAGCTGAACAAAGCAGACGAAGGAAAAGAGCTTTGTAATCCACAGCTCTAAATTCTAAACCATCACCACTTGTTATATTTTATATTGTTATATTGTAGTCATTATAATAAAAAGTCTGTTCACCATTTTTTGCAGATGCCCAAGCTACAGAGACATCCATCAAATTTCAACCCATTCCTGTGAAACATCATCCTTGAGCAAAGAAATAACTGTGCTATTGGCTATTGTCCTATTGGATAATAATATTTTTAACCGTTGGCTGATCAGAAGGAATTCAGGGACTGGCAAAAGACAAGTTTCCACCGATGGCACAGATCCACCAAGCCTGGTGTAAATTACTCACTCAAAGCAAGCAACAGCACTCCTGTCAGAACGTTTCCTCAGCAACAGGTCAAGTAAACAGGGCTTTCAGTGAATGTGTTACACACACATTAAGACCGCTCTTTGGTTACGCCCTTACCAAGGGTGAGCAACCACACAAAACTCCAGAATTTGAGTCATACCCATTGAGAACAAAAGGGAATATGCAGTGGTTCAGGTCAAAGAATGCACGGCTACAGAGAAACCTGTAGACAGCTGGATGGATGAATATACAGGGAGTGCAGAATTATTAGGCAAGTTGTATTTTTGAGGATTAATTTTATTTGAGGATTTAATTTGAACAACAACCATGTTCTCAATGAACACAAAAAACTCAATATCAAAAATTAATATCAAAGCTTAATATTTTTGGAAGTAGTTTTTAGTTTGAGCTATTTTAGGGGGATATCTGTGTGTGCAGGTGACTATTACTGTGCATAATTATTAGGCAACTTAACAAAAAACAAATGCATGAAAGGATAATGAAGTTTCACCTGCCGCTCTGACTGCAGTCTCCACACATAATCAGTTTTTCTAAGCTGGAACAGCCCTCACCGTGGCGTTCCCAATCAGTTTCCTTTCCTCCAAATGTTTCCCCCTCAGGAAATCCAACATCAGAATACCAGACATTCCTCAAGAATTGTTTAATCACAAAGTATTCTTGCTAGGTACAAAGTAAAGATTATAGGCAGATGAAACGAGTGAAAAGTGTGTATATGTCTGAAGGACAAAAGAAGTGATAAAGCTGTGAAGAGGCACCTTTCATTTTTCCTTAAAGATTCAAGAGACAGGAAAATAAACTTATTTTGCAATTTTTATTTTTCCTTTAAACATATCAATCAAGCAGCCCTTGACCTTTGGACGTCTTTCTTGTTCTTGCTCTCCGTTCCCAATCCTCACCTCTCTGTTACCAGTGTCATCTGAGAACATCTGTATCTAAACAGGGCCATGGTCAGGGTTTGGAATGCAAACATTACAGGACACCCACTGCTGCATTATAAACTCTGTATGCTGTAGCTTACACAGCACATGAGGCTAACACTTTCCAAAATGTACCCTCCCTCCATGGAACCAAACCTGTGGAAAAGAAATGGACTCAATACAGGCAGCCTAAGATACATTTTCACACTGCTAGCTGACACTGACACAGATCGCGTGTGTGGTTATCTGATAGGGGGCATGGCTCCTTGCAAGGACACACCTTCCTCCATGTGCACTGTGCCCTGAATTTAAGTCTCTCATCCAAGTGTGTGCTGCCTGTAACACGGTCTCTCATATCTGTTTTCCAGGTTGCACTGTCGATTAAAGCTCTTCTGGGCTTCACTAAGGGCCAACGAGGCTGACATTAAGGAAACACTTTTCTGCGTTTTCCTGGTCAGAAAAAAGCCCCTCTTAAATTAAACTAATCCTATATTTACCCAAAACAGAGTTCAGCCAGCACATCCCACAAAGTCCTGAAAAGCATCAAACCACGACTTGTGGGATAGTAAACAACCCCTTGTTATTTTTAATCTTCTTTTAATGGCAGGACTGAAGCACTCCTTAAGTGAGACCCCACCTAGTCTGATCCTCACCCAGCTGCAAGATTGGATACATCCCTTCATTATACTACAAACAGGTGTTAACCTTTTCTTTCAGCCAGTTCTTTCTGATGTATGCATTCATATTGAAAGAAACAATCGAGACCAATCACTAGTGCTAAGGTTTGGGTTCATTTGGAGGTAAACACCACTGAAAGTCTAGACAAAGATATTCTGACCAGGTAAAGGCATATCTTTTGGAGGAATTGTGTTCAGTACAGTTCCAGAGACTTGTAGAACCTCTGTGCATTGAAGTTGTTTCGGTGGATTTATTTATAACACTGCTAATTATTAAACCTTTAAAATATTTGGCAGAATGTTCTAAATACATCGTTTTCGTCACATAAGACCAACCATTTCTAACACATACGAATCTGCCCACAGTGACCACTTCCTTCACTTCTTCTATTGCAGGCAAACACAGACATTTTAAAGCTTTCAACTGGCACAAAGGAGACAGAATGAAGCAAGCATGCAAAGTTTTTTTTCCATTTTATGGAGTATATGTTAATAAAAGGTTGCATGAGTTTCATTTCACAATTTACAATAATTTATCATTTTAAAAATCCCCTCTTGAAGGGATCACTGATGCCTGGACAGTTACTTGCAGCTGTAGGAAGTGGAAGTGAAACTCTAAGATGTGTGTGCAGCTATTTGGAAATTCTGTGTCACATTTCCTCATGACCGCACGCCTTTCATTCCACCTGTGGAAAAAAAAACCCTCACAGCCCTTGTGATGTTAAAGATGTAAGCTTACCAATGGTCAGCAATCATGTTTACAACTCTTCTTACACTTTTTATTATACATTTGCCACCAGAGATGCAAATATTTAACACTAACACAGTGCACTAACTCTGATAAAGAGTTTGTTATTAAAACCTTACTGGCCATTTACACCACCTGATGGATTTTGGCTGATTGAGTTTCTAAATGACTGCATTCTGGGTGAAAAACTTGTGGTGACATATACTGTATGGTACACAGACCCCCCTTCAGACCCAAGGGGGACCACCAGGAGTCTATGAAACACACCCAGAGGGTTCAGGATTTTCAAAATTTGTTTTAGTCTACAATTGTAGTTATGCCTATAAATGTTGGCTGGTATTTAATGTCTAAAATAAACAGATTTTGTACATGTAAAGAAATAAACCTTATTA